>BLSH010258666.1:1907010-1940372 GCA_018402905.1 Glandirana rugosa | reverse complement strand
CTTAACTTTCCTGTGCCTGATCTCGATCTAGTGATGTGTAGGAGAGCAGAGGCACTCTTTGCTCTCTCCCTTCTGATTGGCTTAGCAGTGGGAGGCAACCCATTGGGTGGTTAAGACCTCTACAGTTCTTTACTTTTTCTGTCAGTGTGTGGCAACCCTTTGGGCATTTGTGGCTCAGGTTCAGTTGGAGAACATTTGCAAGGCAGCTGGTTGGTCATCACTGATCACCTTCTTGTCTCATAAGAGTCATTATTAATTAGAATTATGTATATTTTTGTCCTCACACTTTTCTCTTCAGTTAGTATCACCACCTATTTTCCATCAGTGTTGACATATGGAAACATATATTGGTATGGATATCGGAAGATATGGGAATATGGAAATAGTTTTTATCATGCCATAGCTTTCCTTTGCAATGATCTAAATCCTGTGCTAAATAGTACTGAAATATCACTAAATCCAAATCAAGAGTTGGCAGCTGCACTCACTGTTATCCATGCAAAAAATAATATAAAGCTTATACAATCATATATATGTGTTTCCCTGTCATATAAATAATAAATACATTATCAAATAAATTATCAATACATATGTGTTCTGCTCAAGTCAAACAAATAAATTATAAAACTAATCCAAATCACAAAATATTGGCAAGAAAAACAAAAAGGGTAAATCACCGCCTGTCTGTACCATGTGATTAGCTGTGGCCAATCACAGCTAATCACAACAATATACACTGAATGAATCAATTTCATTCAATTGAAATGGTTGCTTATGATAGTGAAATTCACTGGTATAAGCAATTATAATGTGTAAAAATGTTGCTATGGTAACAATGTATTGCTCTGGTCCCAAAAAATGTAATACTAAAATTATTTTTAAAAAAATTATTAAAACTCTTTTTTTTTTTTCACATACCATCACCAGTCAGTGCCCCTGATCACCGCCACACCAGTTATATAATGACACTGTACTGCACTGGTGACAGTATGTAACAAAAAAACTGTGAAAAAAACATTTTTCTTAGTTTCTTCCCAAAGAATTGTGACAACTTCAAAAAACTCACCATGCCTCTTACTAAATAGTATACCTTGGAAAGTCCACTTTCCAAAAAGGGATCATTTGGGAGATATTTGTACTGCCCTGGACCTATAACTGTCCTGTAGCGTCTCGGGTCTCAAGAGAGAGGCTGTCAGTACATCAGGATTGATCAATTTTCAGATATAGTATATACAGTATCTCACAAAAGTGAGTACACCCCTCACATTTTTGTAAATATTTTATTACATCTTTTCATGTGACATCACTGAAGAAATGACACTTTGCTACCATGTAAAGTAGTGAGTGTACAGCTTGTATAACAGTGTAAATTTGCTGTCCCCTCAAAATAACTCAACACGCAGCCATTAATGTCTAAACCGCTGGCAACAAAAGTGAGTACCTGTGTCACTGGCTGCAAAACTGCCCCACCTGTGTTATTGGCTGCAAAACTGCCCCATCTATGTTATTGGCTGCAAAACTGCCCCCACCTGTGTCACTGGCTGCAAAACTGCCCCACCTGTGTCGCTGGCTGCCAAACTGTCCCCACCTGTGTCACTGGCTGCAAAAGTGCCGCACCTGTGTCACTGGCTGCAAAAATGCCCCCACCTGTGTCACTGCTGCATAAGTGCCCCCACCTGTGCCACTGGCTGCAATAGTGCCCCCACCTGTGTCACTGGCTGCAAAAGTGCCCCCACCTGTGTCACTGGCTGCCAAACTGTCCCCACCTGTGTCACTGGCTGCAAAAGTGCCCCACCTGTGTCACTGGCTGCAAAAATGCCCCCACCTGTGTCACTGCTGCATAAGTGCCCCCACCTGTGCCACTGGCTGCAAAAGTGCCCCCATCTGTGTCACTGGCTGCAAAAGTGTCCCTACCTGTGTTATTGGCTGCAAAAGTGCCCCCACCTGTGTTATTGGCTGCAAAAGTGCCCTACCTGTATTATTGGCTGCAAAAGTGCCCCCACCTGTGTCACTGGCTGCAAAAGTACCCCACCTGTGTTATTGGCTGCAAAAGTGACCTCACCTGTGATACTGGCTGCAATTTGCCCCCACCTGTGATACTGGCTGCAATTTACCCCACCTGTGTTATTGGCTGCAATTTACCCCACCTGTGTTTTTGGCTGCAATTTACCCCACCTGTGATGCTGAGCTGTATACTGTGTCCTGTGATGCTGAGCTGTATACTGTGTCCTGTGAGGCTGAGCTGTATACTGTGTCCTGTGATGCTGAGCTGCATACTGTGTCTTGTGATGCTGAGCTGTATATTGTGTCCTGTGAGGCTGAGCTGTATACTGTGTCCTGTGATGCTGGGGCTGTATACTGTGTCCTGTGAGGCTGAGCTGTATACTGTGTCCTGTGATGCTTGGGCTGTATACTGTGCCCTGTGAATGATGCTGGGGCTGTATACTGTGCCCTGTGAATGATGCTGGGGCTGTATACTGTGTCCTGTGATGCTGGGGCTGTATACTGTGTCCAGTGATGCTGAGCTGTATACTGTAACCTGTGATCCTGGGGCTGTATACTGTGTCCTGTGATGCTGAGCTGTATACTCCTGAAACAATATGTGGAATACAGGGGATGGAGTGGGTGGATTCTATAAGGGGTGGGGCTTATTAGAAGTAGGAGGGGTCAAAAAGGAAGGGCGGGGCCTGACACCCCCATCCCAAAAACTTCACCAGCTGCCACTGCTGGTTGTACGACCGCTGTTGTACAACCATTGTACCATGTGTATGGGGCTTAAGAGTCAGTTTACTGTCCTTCAGATTTTGGGGAGGTCGGACTAGAGCCAGTGGGAGTATAAAATGTCATGGCGTCCAATGGGAGTGAACAATGCCTCATCATTGATGTCAGTGGAAGGAATCGTGCCCCATTGTTGGTGTCAATGGAAAGAATTTTGCCCCATCGTTGCCATCAGTGGGAGGAATAGTACCAATTGTTGGTGTCAGTGGGAGGAATAGTGCCCCATCAATGGTGTCAATGGAAGGAATTGTGCCACGTCGTTAATGACAGTGGGAGGAACAGTGCCCCATTGTTGGTGTCAGTGACAGGAATTATGCCCCATTGTTGGTGTCAGTGGATGTAATGGTGCCCCACGGGCTGGATAAAAAGCAGGCAAAGGGCTGCAGTTTGGAGACCACTGCTTAACAATAACACAGGTGCTTCCTTCAGCCTCCTGGATTACTATTGCAGCACTGCTGCTTAGGCCTCCAGCTTAGGCCAATTTACAGCACCATTGTGCTCACGTGCAAACTCTGCACCTCTCTCTCTCTCGCAGCTCCCTGCTGCAGTGGCCCACTCCCTGACCTCTGGGCATAGGACCTCCTGTCTCCTGGGTGGAACCCTGAATCACTCATAAAACCCAAATATACAGCGCTCACAGGTATTAAAGTGCAATCTGCACAATTTACAAAATATATATACAAAATATACAAACAATTATATATCAATTTATAAACAATATTATAAAGAAAAATTTCATAACAACTTTAATTTGAAGCAAAGTGAAGAGTGCATATAGTGCTTAAAGTGCTTGCTGTCTTCAAAAAGTGCCAACAGTGCCAAGGTGCTCCAAAAAACACGTGTGGGGTGAGTACCCCTAATGCATCCCTACTCACCGCAAGACCATGACCGCCAGCTTTTCAGTCTGGGGGTCAGGTCAGGCTTGTTAGTCAGATTCCTTCTCGGGTGACTAGCCCCGGTGGAGAGTATTCAGAATGACCACAAATCCCGGAGACGCTCCACATTAGAGGAAGAAAAAAGGAGGAACCACAATAGTGAAGTACTGTATGTACTGCTTTATTACGCACAAAGAATCAAGGTACTCACAAAATTGCAGTTAAAAACGAGCCTGTCAGATCACAATACGAACTCTGGGCTGCGTGCGTTCCACAGATAACCGGAAGTGACGTCCACGGGAAACCAACGGCCGGAAATTGCGTCAGCGCGTTTCGCCATCGCAAACTGGAGTAAACAAGTAGGCAAATGGCTCTGATATGAGGCAGAAGGGTCAGCCAAAAATGGCAGCCATCAAAGTATCAAATTAAAGTTGTTATGAGATTTTTCTTTATAATATTGTTTATAAATTGATATATAATTGTTTGTATATTTTGTATATATATTTTGTAAATTGTGCAGATTGCACTTTAATACCTGTGAGCGCTGTATATTTGGGTTTTATCTATTAAGGTGATTATTTCACTTAGCTTACAGCTTGCTGCGGGTTATCAGGATCTTCTTTGTATATATTTTTTTGTTTCCACAAACGCAAATATCTTTTTACATTATCTGAATCACTCATAGCCTCTTGATTATAAGGCTGTGCATACCTGCACACACTCAGCCTGCCGGTCTCTGGTAAGACCCAGACACAGGGTTTAGTGGTTACTTTCCTCCCAAGGCTCTATGACGCCTCAGGACTCCAGAACCCAAACCCGGGAGTTACCAAGCCCAGGGAAAACTGAAAACCTAATTTTCAATGCTCAAAACAAATATTCTGGAGCCCCTCAATCTGCATCTGAGAGGATCCTGTGTGCTAGTCACCTCTTCTAACACCATTGCAGGGCCCAGCACTGTCAATTGTGGGGGGTTGGCTCAATGGGGATCACCGTTCCTGGAAAAAGGCAGTCCAAACAGCAGGTTTGCTTAAAATTTGGCTTGTAGCCAGGTTTATTTAAAAGGTTGCATATATAAATCAAAATAAACAAAACAGAAAATAAATCCAGACACTAACTTAACAATACAGCTTTCCTAACTGAGCTTTGTAGGGCTTCTCCCAGACACCCACAAAACATAGACCGTGCAAACCTTTTGTCTTAGTCTATAAGTGAACTTTCCTGTGTCAGCTCTCTCAGGCTGATGGTTCCTGAGTTCCAGGCCAGGGTAAAACTTTTCTCTGAACCTGGTTATTTAAACCACCTGATGGTGGATTCCAGTGGACAACAAAATCCGGTCCGGAACTGACCGGGCCAAGGTGGTTAGTAAAACCCAGACTGGATTACACCTTAGTCCATTCCAAATGAACGTATGCGAGGCGACACATAGTGACCACCTCGCCTCGCATAACGTCACACAATATATATATATATATTTTTTTTTTAATCTATCTGATTGGATTGGTCATGCAAGGATTAAACAAAGTTAGGAGTTATCGTTGCACTCCAGCTAGTTGGGTCATATAGTTCGCCAGCTACTTGATTTCACAGCTGACTTTACACTTCCAGCACACCGTTTAACACTAGCCACGCACGTTCCTCCCCGACTAAGATGGGTCTGATAAACATTCCGCCACTGTATTGGCAGCCGAGACGTACGCTTCAGCAGCATTCGGAAAGCAAATTCAATTATGCTGTGGGCAATTTCTAATTATCTGTGCCGTGCTCCTGTGTGGAAACCGCGCGCGGCTCCGATAGAGAATCTCACCCCCATAGTTCGGAAAATGAGCACGAAAATACGTCTCCTGGCCGTCTGGAGTGATGGGGGAGCCCGACTTCCCGCTCGTGCTTTATTACAGAAACCCAGTGCCTAACAGCACCGCGTTCGCCCATTACTACCATTAAACCCTATAAAATGATAGGCCGCGCTTTGCATTTTTTCCCCGAGATGTAATGTTAATATAGATATTAACTTACTGTTTTACGGTTACAAGGCTCTCAGAACGCACTTCCTGTTACGAGTGTTAATTCTTTCTTTTAAATCCTCTCATAAATATCACAGCATAGGGTAATAGCTGTTTATTGTTCCAAATTTAAAAAAAAAATCTTGTTAGCTTGAATGCAGGAAGTTGCCGCAATACAAAGTATAGTATTTTGAGATCATTGAAGAATGCGGTGCTGCTTTGAGGAAAAATGGCTTAAAGTGAACCTGCGACTTGCTTGGGCAGGGAAAACAAAAGGTTGAGATTATACTTACCTCTCCTTTTATCTCCTTCCACTCTGTTTAGCCATCAGGAGAGAGGAAAATACCCCATACTTGTAGGTATGGTGGAGCATGTGACCTACTCCCCCTTCTCTTATTAAACAGGGCTGGTGCTTGGTGATTGGTCCAGCACTGTCTTGTAGGGGTTGGGTGGGGGGGGGGGGGTCCCAGTCTTCTAAACTCAGGGCTCATTTACACAAGTGGCAAGGCCTACCACGCCTCTTAAAAGCGATTCACAATATGCAATATGTTGCCGACTCACCTCCTATTTTAACCCCCTAATTGTTGCACCACCGCACTGCAATGCATGCTGTTGCGTGGTTCTGCAGTGCGGCCCTATTCACTTAAATAGGTTGCGTTTGGCAGGAGATAGTGCCTGCAGAATGTATCAAGGGGTTTGATTCCTGCCATGGCATGTGTACACCCCCAAATACAATGGAACCTTGGATTGCTAGTAACGCGGTTTACGAGCGTTGCGCAATACGAGCTGTTTTTAAAAAAAATCCTGACTTGGTTTGCAAGCGCTGTCTCGCAAGACAAGCAGGATTCAAGCCTCTGTGTATGTAATACCATATGTGGTCACGAGGTAGAACCCCCACCGTGCCCCCATCCAAAACTGCATAGAAGAGGATTGAAGGAAATATTCCCTCAAAAAATAGGTAGGACTTTGAGGGCACACCATGGGCCAAATATTTAAAAAGATATAGCTTTATTGATAAATAGACAATTCTGATACATACATAACATATACCAACATATACATATAAACAACCTTTACTGAGCAAGATGAAGCACCACCCGTATAACCAACAAATTGGAGGTAGAGTTCTGTACACACAGTAGTTGGAGTAAACTAAAGGTATAGCCTCTAAATAGCAGACGTAAGGAACTCTGTAAATTTCCTCCACACTGGTCTGTCGACATGTTTCACTTTCCAGAGCTTCCTCAGGACAGATACGGGGGTGGGTGCTGTCTGGCTCTAGTATTTGGGGAACAAGAGACAAACATCAATAAAAACATCATGGTGCGGCCAAAACTTCCCCAAACCAAGCTTCAGATGGACTTGGATCATAGGTAATTAAGTCTGATGTATAAGGAGAAGCCACCTGGAGGGGTGTAACCCTGGTACAGTCCTGCTAAGGAAGTTTAGACAGGAAGCAAATTCTGGCCCAGAATCTGTAAGGTAGCTGAGCTGGCCGGTGCCGGTGGGGTTGGGGATGCGTGTAGGTACCCCTGTATACCCAACCAGACCACATGGGAATACGTCGCTGACCAAAAATGGCTCTGTAACAAGGCCAAGTGTGAATAAAATAGATTGCAGTAGTAGATCCTGGATAGTATTCCAGGACAAACATACATATGACTGTGGTCAGTTCAAAAACGTGCGTCCCCACTGGCTGCACACTGCTTACACGTTCTGACTCCCTTGGGAACCCAGTGTGAGGCGGTGTGGGCGCAGCTCTGTGCGTAAACCTGTGTGACATGCCTACTTTTTCCACCCTTGCCCTTCCGGAGATACCTAGGCCGGCACGGATTCTCATCCGCGGCATAGGCGCTGACGTTCTTGCCCATTCATGTGGTGAGCCCAGACATGGCTCTATAAGGTACTTTAACAATGTGATATATTCCCTGTCAATGTTTACTGTAATGGTGGAACCCGGTCATGGCTCTATAAGGTACTTTAACAATGTGATATATTCCCTGTCAATGTTTACTGTAATGGTGGAATTGTATTTTAGAGTATACTTTTCTACGTCACTGCCCCTGAGGAAAAGGTTATATTCCTGAAACATGTCGGGCATTAAAAAGTATCTTTCGTCCTCAAGAATTTCCACATGAAAAATGTTTTTACTTGTGTCTGTACAATACATTCTTTGGTGAAGTATATACCTTGAAATTCTATGAATTTTGTATGAATAAACATATAATATTTTATCCCATAAACTAGAGATCCGAACAAAGAAAGAAGGGGCCCTCACCTATAGAACCTCTAAACCTGCGCCATAGATGGTTAAGCATATATAAAGGTTATATTAAGATACCATATATCTGTAGCAAGCTGCTGCTGTTAAAACTAAAAATCACATAACCATAGGTCAATAATACAATTTACACATACAGCAGCGCTAAATGCTTTCTAGAGTGTCCAAAAGTTTCAATGTAGAGAATCCTCCACGTGAATGTCTTAAACACTTCCACAAGTTCCAGTAGCAGTGAGATAAGGTAACAAGTCCACAAGTGTTAGTGATAGAATACGCTGGCAGGTGTCTGTAATTCCCACATATTCCACCTCGTGCTCAGGAACACAGTGACTCCCTTCACCCACAGTTGGACTCTTACCATGATCCAGTGCTTGGCATTCTCATGCAAAAGCTTGTTAGACTTTTATTGCAACCCAGGCACTGTAATACACTGGCAGCCTTGTCCCTCTCGCAGGTCAGCAGACAGAGCAAGTACATGAAAAGTGCAAGAGATCACAATAGCGTGATATCGCTTAAAACAAATTTATTCAAAAATAGCATAAAAAATGGCATAAAGGAAAAAAGAATCGGCACCAAGAGGTCACCCCCTAGGTATTCTCCTTACCAGATCTTAGATAACACACGGCATAACGTATATACATATATGCGTATGAGCCAGACGTCAATCCGACGAAACGCGTCTGGGACTGTATGGTGGCTCCATGTGGGTCGGATGCCAGTGTCCATAGATTCCCTGCTGGTCGGGGTTGACGGTTTTGTGTGCCAATATGGTGTCTGCAGCGGCTCTGTGAATAGCCAGTGTCTGGCTCATATGAATATATGTATATACGTTATGCCGTGTGTTATCTAAGATAATAATAGTAATATGGGGGTTAGGGGGCAACCTTAAACAAGGGGAAGAAAGTAAAGGGTGCATGTGGGTTGGAGGGGGGGGGGGGTGACCCTACACAGGTGGAGGGGTAGCCCACCAAGAATGTGATAGGAAGGTGTAAGTGGTTGGGTAAAGAAGAGTATGACAGGTAATGGGTGGAGGGGTTTGAGAAGGGATTCTCCCCTGGAGCCTGGAGGTGGGGTTATATGTTAATTTCCTTTCTATGGGTAGCTTAGTGATGGTGGGCTTAGAGCAGGCAATGAATACCTGAACCAGGAATCTAGAGTAAGAATCATTAAGAATTAGTTAACTTCAGTTAAATTCAATGAGCCCTGGCTTAATGTCTAGCTTTGAATGGAGTGCTCCTTTAAAGCTGGTCTACAAATGAGACAGTAATTGCCTTTGGTTGCAATTGCTTCCACTGAAATCAACGTTAGTGCAAATGTCACTAGCGCCAGCAAGGAGTTAAATCTCCTACTAACAAGCTATTGAAATCTCACGCCTAAATTGGCTGCACAGAGCCGAGTCTGAGCGCCATTCGGAGCCGCCGTGTGCCATGTACTAGCTCTACCCGGTGTTCACAGACTTCCAGTTGCCAGGTGATCAGAATCATTGATGCATCACTTTCCTAGCACTGTGCTTTATGACTTCAGCTGTGCCTCATTAGCATACAAAACGGTGGGCCTCTGAAAAGGTTAAGTTACAGCGCCAAACACGATCTGCCTTTTTGTATCCTGCCTGTGAGTTGTTGGGATTTTTTTTCTTCAAACATCTGGCACATGCTTTTCATACTGTGTGTCTCCAGTATCGGGGCACGCCTGTACATTGTGGTGACAGCCATGTTGGAGGACTGCACCAGCACTTTTCAGAATGGTGCCTGTCAAAGTGTCGGTGACATCGCTAATGCGGGTGGTTTTATTTATTTCTGTATTAATCTTTGCTTGTTTTGCAAAAAAAAAAAAAAAAAAGTGCCCCACTTATATTTACAGCTTTGCTCGGATGTTTTTTTCAGCTATATTTCTATTCAAAGATTTTCAATAAAAAAACTGATCTTTTTTACCTGGCCATCACTAACCGTATAATATTAGGATGGCGAAGACAGAAGAGGGGAGGAGAAGAGAGTTGAAGGTTAGACAAGAGAGGAAAGGAGAGGACGAGGAGAGGTTAAAAGAGAAAATAGATAAAGAGAAGGCTAGAGGAGAGGAGAAGGAAAGTTTACAAGAGACATGAGGAGAGGAAATTAGAGGTGAAGCAGAAAAGGTGAGGAAAAGAGATAGTAGAGGAGATGGAGATGCAAGGTTATAAAAGGAGAGGTGAGAAGAGAGTGTACGGAGGTGCAGCGTGGTGCGGCAGCAGTAAACAAGGTTGCAATAAAACTTAAAACTTGTATTGAGCAGAGTGCCAACGTTACAAACACACTACCAGGAGAGCGCCGCTTAGGGAGATAACTCACAGTTCAATGTAGTTAAAGATGTGGCTGAGGAGAGGTGCCAACAGCATCTGTTTCAGAGGGTAAAGAGCAGCCTGGCCATTCCGGTCTCAAGTTGGGAGTAACCTTTCCCTACCACTAGTTGCTCTACCTAACAAGCAGGGTCTCTCTCCCTACACTATCAAATTGCAAGAATGTGCGCCAGAACTCAGGGGCATGGACATATACAGTATATCTCATGCTGACCCAAGATGGCCACCAAAGATCACATGGCTGCAGTGTGCCAATCAAAACACTTCTCCATTGACCCCCAGAAACCAAAGAGAAATTATGTTTCCCATTGACTTCCTCTCCAGGCTGCGGCACCACTCGGGTCTAGAACCACCTACATGAAAACAGCCTGATGATGAAGTTAGGAAAGGTGAGGAGAAGAGCTGAAGATCAGAAAGGTAAAGAGAAAAGAAAGGTGAGGGAAAGGTTAGAGAGAGAGGAGGGTCAGAATAGAGGATAGGTAAGGAGAGGAAAAGGTTTGAAAAGAAGAGAGGAAAAATGGGAATGGTTAAAAGAGAGGAGAGTTGAGGAGAGGGAAAGTTTAGAGGAGAGGAAGAGGAGAACTTTGAATAGGTTAGAGGAGAGGAGAGGAGAGGAGAGGAGAGGAGAGGAAAGAGAGGCGAGGAGTGGAAAAAGATCAGAGGAGAAAAAAAGAGAAGGGAGGTAAAGGTTAAGCAAGAGAAAAGGAAAAAAGGAAAAGAAAGGAGGAAAGAAAGAAAGGAAGGAAGGAGGGAAGAGGGACACACAGATCAGGGAGAAAAGCAGGAAGCAGAAAAAGGGGACGTGGAATAGGAAGGAAAGAAAGAAAGAAGGACACAGAATAGGAAGGAAAGAAAGAAAGAGGGACACAGAAAATAGGAAGCAAAGAAAGAAGGAGAGGAGAGGAGAGGAGAGGAGAAGAAAGGAGAATGGAGGTAAAGGTTAAGCAAGAGAGGAAAGAAGGAAAAGAAAGGAGGAAAGCAGAGGTAGGGAGATGTAAAGAAAGAAAGAAAGAAAGAAAGAAAGAAAGAAAGGAAGGGGGACACAGCGAATAGGAAGAAAGGTAGAAAAAAATAAAGGAAAGGAAGGAAGGAAAGAAAAAAGAAAGACAGAAGACAGAAAGTCGGGTTGATGCAGAGAGAAAAAAAAGAAAGAGGGACACAGAGAATAAGAAGAAAGAAAGGAAGGAAGAAAATGTACCGGGGGGAGAGAGAGAAACAAATAGATCAGCGAACAGGAAGAAAGGTAGAAAGAAATAGAGGGACACAGAGAATAGGAAGGAAAGAAAGAAGGAAGAGGGATGCAGAGAATAGGAAGAAAGAGCGAGGAGAGGAGAAGAAAAGAGAGGGGGGGGGGGGTTAAGCAAGAGAAGAGGAAAAAGGGATAAGAAAGGAGGAAAGCAGAGGTAGGGAGATGGAAGGAAAGAAAGGAAAGAAAGAAAGAAAGAAAGAAAGAAAGAAAGAAAGAAAGAAAGAAAGAAAGAAAGAAAAGAAAGGGGGACACAGAAAATAGGAAGAAAGGTAGAAAGAAATAAAGAGGGAAATAGAGAATAGGAAGAAAGGAAGGAAAAAAAAGAAAGAAAATAGACAGATGGGTTGATGCAGAGAAAAGAAAGAAAGAGGGACACAGAGAACAGGAAGAAAGTAAGGAAGAAAATGTACCGGGGGGGAGAGAAACAAATAGATCTGTGGTGTATAGAAGCATTCATAGAAGTGGGAAGAGCAGATCTAGTCATATTCTAGCTGTAAAGCATTGAATTGTCTTATTGTCACTGACAGAAGCAGAAAAGGGAAAATATGGATGATGTCTTTCATTTATTGGTCCCACATGACGTAGGAAGAGTGATAAAGAGAAAGGAAGGTAGAGAGAGATGAAGCAGAGATACACAAGGAAAAAATAGTGACAAATGAAAAGAAGACCTGTATCACGAACTAACATGTTTATTAGTTAGAAATGTTTTAGAAAAAAAAGTATAGTTCAGATTTCATGACTTGTTCAATTAAGCAACACACAGCAGGAGGTGGATATAAAAATCTGCATCAAATGAAAAGTCACGAGTAATCGTCATAAAATAAAGAATAAAAACAATGACTTATACACTTTATCCAGCAGCAGGCATTGTAAAAAGATATAATAAAATAATATCTTATGATATATGAAGTACTAGTAATCATTTTGTTACAAAATGAAAAGGTCTAAACTTTGGTAAAAAAAACAGAACCACCGACACACAGGGATTCCATTTTAACCAGAGATACGAGAAAGAACATAACTTCCAGCGTTCACAATCTATCTTTTCATTAACATAAAACAATTCTGCTTTTTGAAGCATCTTCACAACGGCAATTACACGTCTGCTGTAAAACATATAGGTGAAACAATTTTCAACGTCTCGTTTTTAGCTAATGTGTTTGATGACTGAAAACAAAACATGGGGAAGAAGGTTGTTTGCACCGCGGGGTGCTAACCGGTAATAATTATAGGCTTTAGTCAAAAGCTCTTTGATACAAATTCATCGAGATAAAACAGAAACCAAGACTAAATTTTAATGTTGCCTACACGAGTTTAATAATTACAGGTTGGGTGCTTTGTGTCCTATCTTGGTTCATTTGCATACCCCATGCAATTGTTTGTAAGCCCTGAATCACTCCGATACTAATTACCGGAAGATTCCGTATTCTGAACAACTCCGAAACAAAGTTAGAATGCATTGTATTTTTATGGCTTATTTCCCTTCTGGAACTATTTTTTTTGTTTTCCTTTTTTTTTTTTGCTGGTGTAAAACAAATCGGAATTTTAGAGCATGCATAATGGGAAACATAAAAAAAAATCTGAATATAGGATAATAATATTCACAGAGGAAGAAAGGAAGAAGGAAAACACACAGAAAAAGTTGGGTTTACGGCATGGAGTTTGGGTAATTGTAATACAAGTCAGAGCAGTTATAGAGTGTTACACACAATACATGTTGTGGTGGAGGCCTGGAGAGGTTTAAGGGGTCACACAATGAGGTTCCAGGAGCCCAACTAAGTAACCCCTGACTTGGGGCAGAAAAGATGTATTGTGCTGAACAATAAACACTCAGGAAAGCTTTGTAATGCCCTGAATATTGCTTCCTACAGCAAATAGTGTAAAATACACTGAGTTGGTGGCCAACACGGGACCGCATTTGTAAGTAAAATGCTACAGACCCGTTGAGTTTTATACTGGTTATATACACTGAAATTTTAAGGCAATTCATGCACTTCCAACTGCAAAACCAATCAAATAGATCAAGGAAACCTACCATCAAGAGTTACGAATGCTTTATGGCTTTAAAATGACCTTGAATATTGCCCCCTATATCGAATAGTGTAGAAACCAATGGGTTGGTGGCCAACACAGGTCCTCATTGGTTAAGTTAAATGCTACAAGCCCACTGACATTTATACTTGCTATTTGCATTGTAACTTTAAGCCAATTTCAACCATTTCCACGTACAAAACGGATCAAATAGATCAAGGAAACCTACCATCAAGAGTTACGAATGCTTTATGGCTTTAAAATTACCTTGAATATTGCCCCCTACATCAAATAGTGTAGAAACCAATGGGTTGGTGGCAAACACAGGTCCTCATTGGTTAAGTTAAATTCTACAAGCCCACTGACATAATACTTGCTATATACACTGTAATTTTAAGCCAATTTCAACCATTTCCAACAAACAAAACGGATCAAACAAATCAAAGAAACCTACCTTTAAGAGTTATGACTGCTTCATCTGTTTTTGAAAACTATGGGAACCCTGATATGTAGAAACAACTAAGAAAAAGACAAAGTTCCAGTCACAAAGTAACAAACACCCTTAAAGCAGAAGTCCTTATTACACAATGCATTTGTTAGATGGTGATGGTGTGTGTGGGAGAAAGGCCTGCTTCACATTGAGGTTTAAAGGGTCATGCAGTGAGGTTTTGGGTACCCAACTGTATGGCCCCCTGACTTTGGGGCAGAAAGGATGCAATGTTTGGAACAACACTCAGAAAAGCTTCTTAATATCCTGAATATTGCCCTCTATGTCAAACAGTGTAGAACCCAATGGGTTGGTGGCCAACATGGGACCCTATTGGTAAGGCAAACCCTACAGGCCCATTGATGTTTAAGGTGGCCATATACACTGCAAAACTGATCAAACAGATCAAGGAAACCTACCACCAAGAGTTATGACTGCTTCATGGGTTTAAATCTGCAAAACTATGTAAACCCCGATAAGCAGAAATATCTGAGAAAAACATGGAGCTCTGGTAATAAACACTCATAAAGCAGAACACTAAAGTTGTACACATTGCATATGTATGTATGGGGGCATACTTGGCCCCCAGGTACATCACTAACTTAGTCTCGAAATACCAACCAAATCGTTCTCTTCGTTCCTCCCAAGACCTCCTGCTCTCAAGCTTCCTCATCACCTCCTCCCGTGGACTTCTCCAAAGCCTCTCCCAACCTCTGGAACTCCATACCCCAATCTGTCCGACTATCTCCTACTCTGTCCACTTTCAGACAATCTCTGAAAACTCATCTCTTCAGAGAAGCCTATATGACCCCCCCCCCCCCCCCAGTACATTTATTTTCTCCATCAGCCCATCCCCCACAGTTATTACCTCCTGTATCACTTGACCCCTTCTCTTAAATTGTAAGGGCTGTCAGATTCTTCCTGTATTAAATTGTATTGTAATTATACTGTCTAACCCCCATGTTGTAAAGTGCTGCGTAAACTGTCGGCGCTATATAAACCCTGTATAATAATAATAATAATGTGTATGTGAGAGTAAGGCTTGGTTCAAGCAGAGGTTCAAAGATTCATGTGGTGGGGTTCCAGGTGCTCACCCAAATGGGTCCCGACTTTGGAGCAGAATGGGTGTACTGAACTGAACAACAACACCTCCCAGTAACACCTCTTAATACACAAAATATTGCCCCCTACATCAAATAGTGTAGGACCCAACAGGTTGGTGGCTAACACACAACAATATTTGGTCAGTAAATTGCTGCAGGCCCATTGACTTTTATTTTGGCTGTAATTATAAGTCAATTTCAACTACTTTCAACTGCAAACAGATCAAGAAAACCTACCATCAAGAGCTACGACTGCTTCATGGGTTTAAAATGACAAATGTTAAATTTTAATCAGGAGAATCTGCACTGAAGGTGGCAAACAGTTCTCCACAGCAAAGGGATCCTTTCTAGGCATGAAAGTCATTGACCACTTGAATTGTGGAAAATTGCATCATGCTTGTGCGTATAATGGCAATGCCATCAAAAATCGCTTACATAGCCCTAATCATGGCCCAGTGCTAAACCGACAAAGAGGAATTGTAACACTCACCATTACATTGATACATTGCAACAATTCGCCAGAGCAAGACTGAATGAGGTGAGGGGTAATTAGACAATAACGGATGGCGACAGCGGTTTCCCAAAAATGATCTGTCAACGCTCCCATTTGTTAAGACGCAGAGATTAATTTACACCCCTGCTTCTGAATCAGTGGGGCATCAACCAAACCTGTTTTTCTTCCTCTTGCAAATTTCTCTATACAGGAGGAAACAAATTAACTCAGCGTACCTACAGCTTAATTTATGATCAAATGTCTGACAATAACCTCATTGCGCCTGACAGCACTTTGCTATAAAGAAAAACTCTGATCACAAACACGCAGAACTCTCACTCACAATCCAACATAGAATTGAACAACTTTATTTGAGCAACGGGATGAGCAAATATTGTCTAAATACAGTCTTCATGAGCATTCTTCAGAATGGTGATGGTGGCTAGGTTGCCTGATGGCAATGTATGACTCCCCCTATGCTGCCGCTAGCATTCAAGAGATGGAAATCCAACTCCACCAGACCTCTTTCACCTCCCACCTTTTGCTGTGCTGCTGGAACCAACAGGAAGGGATGTAATGTGAATAGGGAACGGTGTTGCAATGGGGGGGGGGGGGGTTCTGTGTGATTGAGGAGCTCTGTGACTGGGGGGCTCTGTGATTGAGAATCTCAGTGATGGATGGGGAGACTGTGTGGTGATGAGGGGACTTTGATGTAATAGGTGGGCTCATGTATTGGGAGCTTATGATGTATAGGGGTGACTTTGATGTGATGGGGAGGGGTCTAATGTATAAGGGGGCTCTGATGTGAAGGGGGACTTTGATATAAAGGGGAAGCTCTGATGTGATGGAGGAACCTCTGAAATGATGGGGGAACTTCTAATGTGACTGGGGTGCATTGGGATTTTGCATACTTTTAAAACTGTAGTAAACTCACAATCCATAATTTCCCTCATTCTCAGATTGTTAGCTCTAACGAGCCCTCTGATTCCTACTGTATTTGAGTGTATTGTATTTTTACTGTCTACCCTCAAGTTGTAAAGCGCTGCGTAAACTGTTGGCGCTATATAAATCCTGTATAATAATAATAATAAATAATAATTAGAAGCAGTTTTCTATAACTTACTTGTCACTGACAGTTTTGCTGTCCTCACTTGAGCCCATCACTAGCTGCAGTCCAATTTTGACTTTAGTGACGTCACCTGGCTCATGCGCGATATTTCCGTCATCCACGGCAGGATCTGTGTGCCATCAGTCAAGACAGCCCCCTGCCTTGCCAGCGTCACCATTACTTGCGGAATAGCTATTCAATATCGCGAGAGTACTGTCCCCCGGCCGATTTCCTGAAACCCTAAGGTGCGAGATTGGGCGGAAGCAGCATCACGCTGGATGTGGAAAGGAATACCCAAGATGGCGCAAGCTTCGGCCAGAATATATAAAACTATATGAAACGAAGGGGGAAAAAAATCTGATACAAGCTTTTCTGGGAAATAATATAACGATGTGCATTGTCATCATTTGAATTATTGCCCATATGTTTTTTTCTATTCATGGTGGCTAGGTTTACTACCGCTTTAAAGGGTGCCACAAATGAAAAACATTGATGAACAAGCCCTCCAATGCTGGGAAGGCTTGCACACCTGGGAATGAGATAGCCCTTTCTCCTGAAGAATGGGATCACATTTTCATTAATGCCCACAATGGGTCTGGTTATGTTACGACGCAGGAAAGTTGTTACAAGCTCATTTTGAGATAGTATCGAACTCCCGCTCCGCTACATAAAATTAACTCAAGCTTTACTAAGTGTTTTTGGCGATACAACCAGGGAAATGATATGTTACTGCATATCTGGTGGGACTGCCCTCGGATTCAGCCCTTCTGGTCTGAAGTCCTCAAGTGACAACGTACATTTTAGACTACTACTCTGCTCAATTCCTTCTTCCCCAGGGCTGGCCCAAGGCATTGTGCTGCTTGGGTTCAAGAATAAAATGCTCACCCCCCCTCCCCCAAAAAAAATAATGCCCACCAAAAGGGCCCCCCATACTTTTTATATCACGATAATTAAAACTAAAATTAACTTTATCAGGAAATCAGATTTACATGCAACAGCACCTTGTCTATATGCAAAATTATATGATATACCATTATGTTAAATTCCAAGAGGCGGGCTAGGGCAGTATAGGGACAGGCTAGGGTAGTATATAGACAGGCTAGGGTAGTAAATGGACAAGCTAGGATAGTATATAGACAGGCTATGGTAGAATATTGACAGGCTTGGGCAATATGGGGGCGGATAGGGTAGTCTATAGACAGGCTAGGGTAGAATAGGGGCAGGCAGAGAGGCCTGGGAGAGCAGTTGCCATTATGACACCCAAAACTGCTGGGGAAAAAATCTTGGTCGTCAATTTGCTGGGTAAATGGAAGAGAAGAAGAAGCGGCCATGGTTCAAGTTGCAATTAATATTCGCTATTGTCTTCTTGGCTTCTCCTAGCCAATCAGGACAGGAGGCAGATCGGGTTGGCCGTGTTGAGTGTGGGGAGCCGTCACCGTGGAGAGGCTGAGTGCGGGACGGGGACCGTCACCGTGGAGGGGTGAGTGTGGGGGACTATCACTGCAGAGGGGCTGAGTGCGGGGGGGTCATCCCCATGGAGGGGTGAGTGAGGGGGACAATCACTGTGGAGGGGCAGAGTGCGGGGGGGCGTCACCGTGGAGAGGCTGAGTGCACCCCCAAAAAAAGTTTAGCACCAGCTGCCACTACCTTGTATAATATCAATCTTCCCTCCCTTCGCCATACCTCCTGCTGGTCCTTGTAACCCCCTGCCTCTTCCCTACCTTCTCTATACCTCCTGCTGGTCCTTCACCATGGAGTGGTGAGTGTGGCGGATCATCTCCACGGAGGGGCTGAGTGCGAGAGGACCTGGGGGGGTTTGTTTGAGCCCCCCCAAAAAAAGTTTAGCACCAGCCGCCACTACCTTGTATAATATCAATCTTCCCTCCCTTTGCCATACCTCCTGTTGGTCCTTGTAACCCTTGGCTTCTTCCCTCCCTTCTCTATACCTCCTGCTGGTGGTTCTTGTAACCCCCAGCCTCTTCAATCCCTTCTCTATACCTCCTGTTGGTCCTTGTAACCCCCTGCCTCTTCCCTTCCTTCTCTATACTTCTTGCCGGTCCTTCACCATGGAGTGGTGAGTGCAGCGGACCATCTCCACGGAGGGGTGAGTGCGAGAGGACCTGGGGGAGGTTTGTTTGAGCCCCCCCCCAAGAAAAAAGTTTAGCACCAGCTGCCGCTAGCTTGTATAATATGAATCTTCCCTCCCTTCGCCACACCTCCTGCTGGTCCTTGTAACCCCTGCCTCTTCCCTACCTTCTCTATACCTCCTGCTGGTCCTTGTAATCCCCTGCCTCTTCCCTCCCTTCTCTATACCTCCTGCTGGTCCTTGTAACCCCTGCCTCTTCCCTCCCTTTTCTATACCTCCTGCTGGTCCTTGTAACCCCTTGCCTTTTCCCTCCCTTCTCTATGCCTCCTGCTGGTCCTTCACCATGGAGGGGTGAGTGCGGCGGTCCATCTCCGCGGAAGGGCTGAGTGCGGGAAGACCTGGGGGGAGGGTTGTTTGAGCCCCCCCCAAACAAAAGTTTAGCACCAGCCGCCACTACCTTGTATAATATGAATCTTCCCTCCCTTCGCCATACCTCCTGCTGGTCCTTGTAACCCCTGCCTCTTCCCTTCCTTCTCTATGCCTCCTGCTGGTCCTTCACCATGGAGTGGTGAGTGCGGCAGACCATCCCCGCAGAGGGGCTGAGCGCGAGAGGACCTGGGGGAGGTTTGTTTGAGCCCCCCCCCCAAAAAAAAGTTTAGCACCAGCCACCACTACCTTGTATAATATGAATCTTCCCTCCCTTCTCTATACCTCCTGCTGGTCCTTGTAACCCCCGGCCTCTTCCCTCCCTTCTCTATACCTGCTGCTGGTACTTGTAACCCCTGCCTCTTCTCACCCTTCTCTATACCCTCTGTTGGTCCTTGTAACCCCCTGCCTCTTCCCTCCCTTCTCTATACCTCCTGCTGGTCCTTCACCATGGAGGGGTGAGTGCGGTGGACCATCTCTGTGGAAGGGCTGTGTGCGGGAAGACCTGGGGGGGGGGTTGTTTGAGCCCCCCAAACAAAAGTTTAGCACCAGCCGCCACTACCTTGTAAAATATCAATCATACAAACAAATTATTTTTTTTCTTAATAAACTCTGGATTTAAAAAAAAAATAATAATAAAAAAAGACAAATGTTGATAAATGCTGTCCTAGAAATGAATTCCAATATGGAGGCTCTTCAGTGTCAACCCAAAAGGGTTGAAGGTCAAGCCAGAATTGGTATATTTTCAGGTGAGTGGGAGGACTAGAGTTCATTGAGGAATTTTTACCCAAAACACTTTTGCCAAATTTGTAAGAAGGATTTTTTTTTTTTTTAATTAAGTTTTATTAAGATTTTCCAAGACTTACAAATACAGTACATAATCAGAGACAGCAAAATCCCATAAATGGAGGAATTATTAGAATAAGCCTCCAATCCATTTCCAACACACTCAAATTTATCGCCATATGAGTGTATATTTCTACCTTTGTTTTTTTTTCGTCCTTTATTTTCAAACTCCATCAGAAAAGAGTTTATGGTTACAGGGGTCATTTGAAGACAACATATCAAACATCTTCCATTGCAAAAGGAAGAGAATTTCAAAGAGAACGATTTTAACAATTTAAAATCTGATGGTTGCAGTTTTTTTTTTTTTTTTTTAATCATTTTACGTGGCAAAGTAGCATTGAACAGTGATGATATGTTTTCTATCAGTTTTGTAATAAATGTTGAGTTTTCTTTCAACCCTCTTGCCCCAAGTCCTGTTTTATTAATCCCGTCACATTGAAGTATTTCCAAGCTCTTCTAATACCTGCAATTCAAATCTCTCCTTAGAATCCCAGTTTCTGATACTTCTCTTCATTTCTATTTGTTTGGGGAATTTATTTTTTCACGCAATACAAAGCAGCTTGTGTTTCTCCCACCAGAGGCGTTTCTCGGGGAAACTCCCCAGCGGACGCGGGTTTAAGAAGTGCTAGCAAATATAAGATGACAATGTTCTACGTGGGAACCAGATGAAAGGTATGCATCGGGGATGGAGTCTGTTTGGTAGTTAGCAGGCTTATTTAGATTAAAATTGCTTTTTTGATCAAATATCATTATACGAGCCTATAGCTGGTAATATTAAATATGCAGATATGGTCACGGGGGGCCCTTCTACTAATTTCTGGAAAGCAACTGTCAGTGGCTCGGCCTAACATGATGGGATTAACATGCTTTTGAAGGATGTTCCATACATGTTTTTAACACTTTTTCCCATGAAGGGTAATAAATGGATATGGAGAGTGACGGCACAAGGGACTGACTGCGAAAAGGAACGCCATTCACAGAAATTAATGCATGGTAGATTCAACCGCACATACAGACATTTTGAGATTTACTTTTTTTATGTATTTTTTTTTATATATATATATATTTTTAAATATTTTTTAAATATAAAAATCAAATTCAATACATCTTTGCAATGCATGCACCCTTCCACATATTTTATGTACCTATTGATCTGCCAACGTGTTTGACGCAAGAAGAAGAAAAATTAGAGCAAGTACTTGATGCAATTTTTTTTTTACATTTTAAAGCAGCATTAAACCCAAAATATATTGCAGCTTACCAATCATTAGATGGGGTGGCTGCATTATTTTTTTTAGGCTTTTTCCCTTCTGTTTTCACCTGGTGATCTGGCCAGTAAAGCCTGGTACACACGGTGCGATGGTCGTATGAAAACGGTCATACGACCGCTCATTGTACGATCATCCGACCGTTAGTACGTGCGATTAGAAAAGCCGACGTATGAAGGTCGTACAACAGAGGTTGTATGAGCAAACTAGAAAACTTTGGTTGTACCAACAAGCGGTCGTATCGTGTGTACAGAGAAGTTGGTCCAACAAGTTGTACTGGGCAAAACACACTCAGAAGTCAGGAACGCTCGGAAGTGTCCGTTCGTGCAAACCTACGTTCCTAATTCACAAATCACATTCACCTGAACTTCCGCTTTATACGATCGTAACACGTCACTACGTTCAGCTTGGTCGTACGATCGATTAGTGCATGTCAGTATGTAAGATACATCAGCCAACATACAATTTGGTCCGTTCGGTCGTACAACCCTTGCACCGTGTGTACGAGGCTCTACACACCCCAGAATTGGTAAACTGCAATAAAATGAATGTTTGCTTTTGGGTTTTACCACTTCCCATTCAGGCCAATTCTGGCACTACGCTCCTACATATAAAAATCATAATTTTTTTTTTTGCTAGAAAAGTATTCAAAACCCCCAAACATTATATATGTTTTTTTTTAGCAGAGACCCTAGGGAAAAGGACAGTTTCATGAAATAAAAAAAAAAAAAAAAAACAGTGAAGTTAGCGCAATTGTTTGTATAATGTGAAAGATGATGTTACACAGAGTAAATAGATATCCAACATGTCACGCTTTAAAATTGCGCACACTGAAGGAATGGCACCAAACTTCTGTACTTAAAAATCTCCATAGAAGACGATTTAAAATGTATTACAGGTTACATGTTTAGAGGTACAGAGTAGGTCTTGGGCTAGAATGGTTGCTCTTGCTCTAATGCACGCGGCGATACCTCACATGAGTGATTTGAACAAAGTTCTTCTTTATTTTACCTTTATAATTTTTTAATTTACACTGTCTCTTTATTTTATTTTTCGTCACTTTTATTCCTATTACAAGGAACGTAAACATCCCTTGTAATAGGAACAGTGCGTGACAGGTCCTCTTTATGGAGAGATGTGGGGTCAATAAGACCTCACATCTCTCCTCCAGGCTGGAAAGACAGAGATAAAAAAAAAAAAAAAAAACTGTCTCAGTCTTTCCAGCCGAATCCCCGGTGTTGTTTACTTCCTCCGGCCCGGATGTGACGTCATAATGTCGTGCCCGGGCCTCCGACAGTCATAGAGATGACTTGGGTCCATCTGGTCTGCAGAAATCTCTATGGCTAACTTCCGGCGGTGACCGATTTGTTCTCCGGCTCGCTGATCGCATGGGCGAGCTGGTGGAAACACCGAAGAGTGGCGGGAGGGAGGGGGCGTCTGAACTGCCACTATGATTGTTCTTACGGTACACAGGAAAAAAAATGATATCTGGATAACGCCTGTACCTGCACCCATCATTCAGATATCCCCACTCAAATTTCAGGACGTCATATGACGTACCCTGGGTGGGAAATGGTTAATACCGCTTTAAGCCCATTGCAAACATCAATAGCTACCTTAAAGCGGTATTAAACCCAAAAACAAAAATGTCATACATTGCAGCTTATCAGTCATTAGATGTAGTGGCTGCATTTGTTTTAATTTTTAGGCTTTTTTTCTCTGTTTTCACATGGTGATCTGGTCAGTAACACACCGCCTGTAATAGAGCCCCCCCCCCCCCACTATGGATGAAGAAACACAGGGGGCATCTTTGGACAGCAGCATTGCCTGTCTGGGGGGGAGGGGAATGTTGGATGGACTAGCAGATTTAGATACACTAACAAATTGCAGCCAAGCTCAAGCTAACACTTTGCATATCTCCCAACTGTCCCTGATTTGGAACAAAGTCCATCTGTCCCTCGTTTCCTTCTCATTTTGTCCCTCAGTTTGGTCTGATCTATATAGTTGTATATAAAATGCTCTATTGATCTTTGAAATAGTGTTCCCCAGTGCTAAACATTTCATCTGATTTCTAATTTGCTGCAATTGTACATTTCAAAAGCCAATCTAAAGGAATAGTAGTGGTTAATAAAATAAAGAAAATAAAAAACATTTGTGGATTTAACTAATATTTTCTTTTGTATAATTTTCCTTTAAGGGGGCGTGGCAGGGGGTGTGCCCTATGCCTACATATTTGGTAATAGGTGTCCCTCATTCCCATCTCAAAAAAGTTACAAGGTATGCACTTTAGAATCAATTACTGTTCTGTTACATGATTTCCATGTAACATAAATATGCAGCTATAGTAATGTTTTTATAGTTGGTTATTATAATGCCATCTTGTGGTTCTTTTGGATATTACACCTTTCTATTGTATTTTCTAAGTGTGTACCTCCCATCCTCTGTGAGCTATTTCCTCTTCCTAGTTCACTCTACTTTGTGACTTCCTGTTCCTGGTGCACTCTGCTATTCTAGTTCCTCTTCCTGTGTCCTCTCTCTCATGAGGTAAAGAATATGGCTACATGCTAGAAGGCCTCACTCAATCTACTCGCATCCTGGGACACATTACTATGTTTTGACCTGCAGTTACCATCTTTCGACCATCTGTCACATTTGTTGTATGCTGTACCTGCTATTCCAATGAATAAACGCTCATGGAAGAAATCGGTAATTGGTGAGTCACTATCTGATAAGAACTGTCTGCGGTGATCATATCTGCTTATACAGGCCAGGCATAGAGGTCTCAACAAGGGATAAGTCGCCATTACAACAGTTAGGAGTCAGAATAATTACAGCAAACTTTTTTTTTTTCTCTTTCTAGGATAAAGGCTATACATAAATAATTAAAAGCTGATCATTGTAAGCACCCCTGCTAATGTTGAATGGGTTGCCTCTTTGCTGTAACTAATACAGTCTACTGGAGATCTTGTTATGTTGAAAAACAACAGACTCACTGGCCAGATCGACGGGTGGAAATAGACAGAAGAAACCCTAAAAGAGAAAATGAATGCAGCCATCACATCTAAGAATTGGTAATCTAAAATGTATTAATGTTTGCTTTTGGGTTCAATACCACTTTAATGTCAATGCCCTCAATGATTTCAATGTGTTTTACTTAACTATTAAAACCTATGAGAAATCTCTGATTTCTCAAGAATTTCAGGGGAAATTAAAATGTTCAATGTTACTCATCCCCATCTAAGGGGCAGTTTTACATTTTTCTTACTCTCTACCGCTCTTCTTGTAACCCCCTGCCTCGTCCCCCCTTCTCCATACCTCCCGCCGGTCCTTGTAACCCTCTGCCTCTTCCCTCCTTTCTCTATACCTCTTGCTGGTTCTTGTAACCACTTGCCTCTCCCCTCCCTTCTCCATACCTCTTGCTGGTCCTTGTAACTCCCTGCCTCTTCCCTCTCTTCTCCATACTTCCTGCTGGTCCTTGTAACTCCCTGCCTTTTACCTCCCTTCTCCATACTTCCTGCTGGTCCTTGTAACCCCCTGCTTCTTACCTCCCTTCTCCATACCTCCTGCTGGTCCTTGCAACCCCCTGCCTCTTTCCTCTCTTCTCAATACTTCCTGCCGGTCCTTGTAACCCCCTGCTTCTTACCTCCCTTCTCCATACCTCCTGCTGGTCCTTGCAACCCCCTGCCTCTTCCCTCCCTTCTCCATACCTCCTGCCGGTCCTTGTAACCCCCTTCCTCTTCCCTACCTACTCCATACCTCCTGCCAGGCCTTGTAGCCCCCTGCTTCTTCCCTCCCTTCTCCATACCTCCTACCGGTCCTTGTAACCCCCTGCCTCATCCCTCTCTTCTCCATACTTTCTGCCGGTCCTTGTAGCCCCTTCCTCTTCCCTCCCTTCTCCATACCTCCTGCCGATCCTTGTAACGCCCTGCCTCTTCCCTCCCTTCTCCATATCTCCTGCCGGTCCTTGTAACCCCCTGCCTCTTCCCTCCCTTCTCCATACCTCCTGCTGGTCCTTGTAATCCCCTTCCTCTTCCCTCCCTTCTCCATACCTCCTGCTGGTCCTTGTAGCCCCTTCCTCTTCCCTCCCTTCTCCATACCTCCTGCCGATCCTTGTAACCCCCTGCCTCTTCCCTCCCTTCTCCATACCTCCTGCCAATCCTTGTAACCCCCTGCCTCTTCCCTTCCTTCTCCATACCTCCTACTGATCCTTGCATCACCCCGCCTCTTCAATCCCTTCTCCATACCCCCAGCTGGTAATACTGGAATATAATAAAAAGATAATGGCACAGCTGAATAACAATGCCTGACTACCCATGACTGGTCCCAAACTAGAGAGTAGCATGGGTGCCATTTTAGAGGCTGATCTCGGGAGTCACCAACCAACAGTTCAGGAGGTCCATCTCTTCATATAGCTGAAAGCCCTTCATTCAATAAGACAATATTATTATTTCTGGATATTGGGACTATATTTATCTGCTCTCCTATGTCTTTGCAGGAGCCAAATGAATACAGAGTCACCGAAAACCTGATCAAGGCTCTAAGACTACTAAAAATCTATGCACAGCGGAAATTATAATTACATCTTGAGGGCTTCGGTTGGGGGATAAAATAAGACACCCATATTTCAGACATATTTTAATAGCTACATATAGTAAAGCCCGAAGTCTATTGCATTTGGAATGGCCACCCTGTCCAACGCCGTATTATATATGACACATTCTTCAAAGGAGCCAGGTAACCTCAGGTCATAATAAGTTGAAAAAAGTTCAGGAGATTTTAAATAGATTTTAACGTCGGGGAATATGGAAGTCTCTGTCTCTATTATGTGGGCAAAGTTATAGAAATGGCGCCATTGTGTCATAATGAACGCTTGGGGTCTTCTTTCCCAAGACCATTTTTGAAAGGGACTTTTTTTTTATATTATTTTAATTGTGCGCGTCTGTGAATGCTCGGTGTGATACCTTAAAGTTAGGGGCTCATTAAAATATATGCCATTTTAATATTAAATTAACTTTTAATAAAGCGCA
The DNA here is from genome assembly GCA_018402905.1 of Glandirana rugosa. Classification (NCBI taxonomy): domain Eukaryota; kingdom Metazoa; phylum Chordata; class Amphibia; order Anura; family Ranidae; genus Glandirana; species Glandirana rugosa. Next base: position 1,913,982 of record BLSH010258666.1, on the reverse strand, counting down.
CCCTTGGCCTGTGTAACCGAAGCAGCCATTTTGTTCGGTGTGTAGCCTTCTAGCTATCAGATGAAAAGGCTGACCAAGCGGAAATTTATGTTCTTACATTTTACTAAGATGAAAAACATAGTAAAGAATGTAGGGGACAACAGGAAGTCTGGAAGAATAGATATAGAGATAAGAAAATAAAGTTGGAGGAAGAGAAGAGAAGAAAAGAAACATAATGGTAAAAAAAAGGAAATTAAAAGGCAGGAAGGAAGGGAGAAAGGAGAAAAAGGTTGCAAGGAAGGAAGGAAGGATGGATGGATGGAAGGAAGGAAGGATGCATAAGAAAAAGAAGAATTGGAAGGAAAGGGGATAGAAGAAAGATAACTGGGGAAGGAAACAACATAAATGAAGCAAGAGATGGAATGGAGAAGTAAACAAATAAATAGAAGAAAATATGAGGAAGAGACAGAAGGCAGGGGAAGAGAAAGGAAGGAAGAAAACAGAGGAGGTGAATGAGAATAAAAAATAGGAGAGGTAGAAGGGAAGTAAAATTGAGTAGAGGGGCTGGAAAGAAAGAGAAGTGGGGGAAGCATATATCAGAAGAAGAGAAAAAAAAAGGAAAAGAGAAAAAGGAGAAAGGAAATAAGGGTAAAAGTGAGAAGAAAGAAAAAAAAATGAGGTTAAGATAAGGAATGACAATTAATAAGATAAGAAAAAGAAAGAAGAGTCAGGGGGAATATCAAGGAGAAAGGGAAAAGTGGAAAAGGGTGCGGAAGAGAAAAAAAACAGGAAATAAAGGTGATGAGAAAAAACAGATGAGACGGGAAAAGAGGGAACAGATGAGAAGGGAGGGGTGGTAAAAGATGAGGTTAAAAAAGAGAGAACAGATGAGAAGGGAAGGGTGGTAAAAGATGAGGTTAAAAAAGAGAGAACAGATGAGAAGGGAAGGGAGATAACAGATGATAAAGAAATGGAAGGAACAGGTGAGAATGGAAGAGCGTAAACAGATGAAAAGGAAATTGGATGGGTAGTAAAATATGAGGCTAAAAGGGGCAGAAGGGAAGGGTGGGAACAGAAGATAACGGAAGGGCGGGAACAGAAGATAATGGAATGGTGGGAACAGAAGATAAGGAAAGGGTGGGAACAGAAGATAAAGGAAGGGTGGGAACAGTAGATAAGGAAAGGTGGGAACAGAAGATAGGAGAAGGGTGGGAACAGAAGATAAGGAAAAGTGGCAACAGAAGATAAGGAAAGGGTGGGGACAGAAGGGAAGGGTGGAAAGGTAACAGATAAGAAGGGAAAGGTGAAAAGATGAGAAGAGAAGGGAGAAAACCGATGAGAAAGGAAGGGAGGGAACTAATGAGAAGAGAAGGATGAGAACAGATGAGAAGTGAAAAGGTGGGAACAGGTGAGAAGGGAAGGGTGAGAACAAATGAGAAGGGAAGGGAGATAACAGATAAGAAGGGAAGAGTAGGAACAAATAAGAAGGGAAAGGAGGGAAACTATGAGAAGAGAGTTTACAGATGTGAAGGGAAGGGAGAGAACAGATGAGAAAGGGAAGGTGGGAACAGATGAGAAAGGAAGAATGGGAAAAGATCAGAAGGCAAGGATGGGAACAGATGAGAAGGGAAGGGAGATAACAGATGATAAAGAAAGGGGAGGGCTAGTAAAAGATGAGGTTAAAAGGGACAAAGGGGAAGGGTGAGAACAGAAGATAAGTGAAGGGTAGGAACAGATGAGAAAGGGAGGGTGGAAACAGATGAGAAGAGAAGGGAGGGAACAGATGAGAAAGGGAAGGTGGGAACAGATGAGAATGGAAGGGAGATAACAGATGAGAAGAGAAGGGAGGGAACAGATGAGAAAGGAAGAATGGGAAAAGATCAGAAGGGAAGTATGGGAACAGATGAGAAGTGAAAAGGTGGGAACAGCTGGGAAGGGAAGGGAGGTAACAGAAGAGAAGGGAAAGCACAGAACAGATAACAAGAGAATGGAGATAACAGAAGAGAAGGGAAAACACAGATTAGAAGGGAAGGGAGCTAACAGGTGGGGAAGGAAAGGGTGGGAACAGATGAGAAGGTAAGGGAGATAACAGATGAGAAAGGAAGGGAGATAACAGATGAGAAGGGAAGGGAGATAACAGATGAGAAAGGAAGGGAGATAACAGATGAGAAGAGAAGGGAGATAACAGATGAGAAAAGGAGGGAAATAACAAATGAGAAGGCAAGGGAGATAAAAGTTTAGAAGGGAAGGGAGATAACAGATGAGAAGAGAAGGGAGATAACAGATGAGAAGGGAAAGTGGAGAACAGATGAGAAAGGAAGGGAGATAACAGATGAGAAGGGAAGGGAGATAACAGATGGGAAAGGAAGGGAATAACAGATGAGAAGGGAAGGGAGATAACAGATGGGAAAGGAAGGGAATAACAGATGAGAAGGGAAGGGAGATAACAAATGGGAAAGGAAGGGAGATAGCAGATGGGAAAGGAAGGGGGATATCAGATGAGAAGGAAGGGGAGATAGCAGATGGGAAAGGAAGGAAGATAGCAGATGGGAAAGGAAGGAAGATAGCAGATGGGAAAGGAAGGGGGATATCAGATGAGAAGGAAAGGGAGATAACAGATGGGAAAGGAAGGGAGATAACAGATGGGAAAGGAAGGGGGATATCGGATGAGAAGGAAAGGGAGATAACAGATGGGAAAGGAAGGGAGATAACAGATGGGAAAGGAATGGGGATATCAGATGGGAAAGGAAGGAAGATAACAGATGGGAAAGGAATGGAGATAATAGATGAGAAGGCAAGGGGGTTAAAAGATGAAAAGGGAAGGGAGATAACAGATGAGAAAAGGAGGGAAATAACAAATGCGAAAAGAAGGGAAATAACAGATGAGAAGGGAAGGAAGAGAACAGATGAGAAGGGAAAGCAGAGAACAGATGAGAAGAGAAGGGAATGGAAATGACAGATGAGAAAGAAATGGAGATGCCAGATGAGAAGAGAAGGGAAGGGAGATAACATGATAAAGGAAGGGAGATAACAGATGAGAAGGGAAAGCAGAGAACAGATGAGAAGAGAAGGGAAGGGAGGTGACAGATGAGAAAGGAAGGGAGATAACAGATGAGAAGGGAAAGCAGAGAACAGATGAGAAGGGAAGGGAAGGGAGATAACAGATGAGAAAGGAAGGGAGATAACGGATGAGAAGGGAAAGCAGAGAACAGATGAGAAGAGAAGGGAAGGGAGGTGACAGATGAGAAAGGAAGGGAGATAACAGATGAGAAGGGAAGGGAGGTGACAGATGAGAAAGGAAGGGAGATAACAGATGAAAAGAGAAAGCAGAGAACAGATGAGAAGAGAAGGGAAGGGAGGTGACAAATGAGAAAGGAAGGGAGATAACAGATGAGAACGAGAGGGGGGGGGGGGAGTGGGTGGAACAGAAAGCAAAAAGGAATTCAAGCAATCTAGTCATTAAATCACCCTTCATAAAATATAACAGATATTCTATTTTGCCTATACCCTAAATGCAGTCCTTTAATGAATACAAACAATGACAATAGCACCAACAATCTTCTGTTCTAGGGGAGGGTGAAATCTATAGAAAATCACAGAGTCACAGTTCCCAGGGTAAGATGAAGCACACAATGAATTACACAAGCCAACAGTTCAATAGCACATCTGACTGGTCCAACTATTGTCTGTAAAAGTTCCCTTGACATTTTGCGCACGTCTCTTTCTTCTGCAAGGTGAAAGGTTGAAAAGATGATTCGGTGACCCTTGAAATCCTAACAACTTCACCGCATGGTCCACAAACTGTGACATTATCCTTCACCAACTCTTTAGTTGTGAACGGGTTGGTGACTTTGCCATAGCATATCCCTTCCCCTGCTGGAGGACCAACAAAGAGTTAACAACTCATCTGCATGCCAATTAATACTCCTTCGTAATTTCTTCACCGTCACCCAAACACAACAGCACCAACTTTTATTTAGAGCTGGAACCTCGGCACGGAGAGCACAATGAATGGCTTTTAAATCATCCTCATTTAATCGCGCACAGATTGTCAAGGAAAAATTTAGTATAATCTAGTTATGATTTTGTAGTCCCCCAGGGCTTTCGGTTGGGCTTAATCCTATTCATAGTCGAAATGACCTGCCATACAAAGTGCTGTATGTGTACCAAATCATCGGCAGAGATGTGGGCTGTGACTGGCAATTTATCACCCGGCTACATCGCCGGGCGCCGCGGACGCAGATTTGACTTTAAACACGGATGGAATCTCCGACGAGATGGAGCTGAATAATTTAGAATTTAAAAATTCTGTCACGGTAAAATATACAATCGTTATATTTAACTGCGTTGATAGAGAGAAGCAATCAGGTTGTCACAGCACAGTGCGGTGATACTGTCTCCGCCGGTAGCCGGCTACTTCAATCCTATGTTATAATCAGGACGGATTCTCCCAGGGCTTACACACGGGGAACAAAAAAAAAAAAAGCATAAAAACCTAATCAGACTTGCAAACCACATTATGGCTCAGGTTGCTGTTTCTCAGATAAAAAAAACTTTTCTTCCATTCTGTAGAAAGCGGAAAACGAGTTGATCACAAAAGGCGGCCATGAGATCACAGCTGATCTTGTCGGAACCTCTTTTTAAATTTTATCCAGGGCCGGTGCTACCACTAGGCAAACTAGGCAGCCGCCTAGGGCAGACTGCTGCCTAGGGCACCCGGCCGCTGGTTTCCCTCCGCGTCTGCATGCTCTGCAGGCTGCAGCATGTAACCAACTCAGTCTCAGGCAGCTGCTCCATCTGACCGGTAGTGTAATTAGAGGCGCAGCGCAGCACTAGAGCCAGCGCTAGAGGAAGCAGAGCCGATGCTTCCTGTATGGAGCCGCATCCTGTCACATGGGCAGGGCAAGGGGGTGGAGTCGGGGGTGGAGCCAATGGTGGCGGCAAAATGAGGTTTCACCTAGGGCAGGGATATGCAATTAGCGAACCTCCAGATGTTGCAGAACTACAAGTCCCATGAGGCATAGTAAGACTGACAGCCTCAAGCATGACACCCAGAGGCAGAGGCATGATGGGACTTGTAGTTTTGCAACAGCTGGAGGTCCGCTAATTGCTTATCCCTGACCTAGGGTGTCAAAAATCCTCGCACCAGCCCTGATTTTATCTACATTATCTACATCATTGATCCCCGAAACATCTATAGGCCCGTATAAATCCTCCCATCTCCCACTCCTTTCCTGCACTCACCTTGAGTATTTCCTAACATGGGAACCGAAAACCAAATCCATATCTTTGTCCCCTCTCCTTTCCTCTTCTCTTTTTCTCAGCACCCCCCACACACACACCGGATATTCACATGCACCTAAAATGTACTTGTTGCAAATTATTTGTAACCAAACAAATGTTTGTATTTCCTACAAATGGTTGTATTTGTCTTCCTTGCAACCAAGGCAACAGTACCAGCCCACTGGCAGAGGGTAACACAAATAGGGCATTGAAAAATGAAGTAATTAGAGAACCCAGTTTATATCAGCCAATATAACTACCCAGGGCTGTCCCAAGACATTGTACTGCCTGGGTCAAGAATGAAATGCTGCCCCCCCCCCCCCCAAAAAAACTAAAAATCACACCCACCTAAAGGCCCCCACATCCAATATTTTATATCATCATAATTAAAACTAAAATTAAATTTATCAGGAATTCAGATTTACATGCAACAGCACCTTGTCTATATGCAAAACTATAGGATATACCATTACGTTCAATTCCAAGGGACAGCTAGGGTAGTATATAGACAGGCTAAGGCAGTATGGAGGCAGGCTAGGGTAGTATATGGAGAGGCTAGGGTAGTAAATGGGCACACTAGGGTAATATATAGGGTAATATATAGACAGGCTAGGGTAATATATGAACAGGCTAGGGTAGTATATAGACAGGCTAGGGTAGTATATGGACAGGCTAGGGTAGTATATGGACAGGCTAGGGTACAATAGGGACAGGCTTGGGTAGTATATAGACAGGCTAGGGTAGTATATAGACAGGCTAGGGCAATATATGGACAGGCTAGGGCAGTATATGGACAGGCTAGGGTAGTATATGGACAGGCTAGGGTAGTATATGGACAGGTTAGGGTAGTATATGGACAGGCTAGGGTAGTATATGGGCAGGCTAGGGTAGTATATGGACAGGCTAGGGTAGTATATAGAAAGGCTAGGGTAGTATATGGACAGGCTAGGGTACTATAGGGGCAGGCTAGGGTAGTATATAGACAGGCTAGGGTAGTATATGGACAGGCTAGGGCAGTATAAGAGAAGGCTAGGGTAGTATAGGGTTCAATTTGCTGCCCCTCTCAAAGTGCTGCCCGGGTCCAATGGACCCACTGGGACCCATGGTAGGGCTGGCCCTGTAACTACCCAATAATCACTAAGAGTCCAGTTAAACCAGCAATCTAATCCCTGATTAACCGCTTCCCCACCGCGCGCCGTCTTTTCACGGCGGCAGTGGGGGAGAGCTGCGCGAATCGCCGTAAATAAGCGGCGATTCGCAATTGGCCACCAGGGGGCGCGCGCGCACCCGCCGCACTCCTGGGGAGTGTGCCCGCGGCTCGGGCGGACCCGATGTCTGCCGGCGAGCCGCGATGAGCGGCAAAAGAGAAAGAACGGGGAACCGCCGATAGGCGGGCTCGGCGCCCGTGTGAGGGGTCCTCACGCCGCCCACGCGCGCGCGGGGGACCACCGGTTAACGCTTAGCGGCGAATAAATGCCGCTAAGCGCGTCGAGAGGGGGTGACGGCGGCACTTTTCTGCCGCGCGCCACCCCTTCGCCAATTAGTCCCTAATCTAACGACCAAATTGACCTGAGAATCACTAATAACCCATCAATGTCCCGGTCGGGATGGTACCCAGGGTCACCCAGGTAACCTGGGCCCGTCGTGAAACTCTCCCCGTCGTTTAACTTGGGATATGATGGGATCGGAAGAGAATATGACGGGATCGGA
>BLSH010258666.1:1878873-1905555 GCA_018402905.1 Glandirana rugosa | reverse complement strand
ATGGTGAAAGGGGAGGAGAATTGTGCTCGGAGAGAACATTTTTGTAGGGAGGGGATTTATGCTAGGAGGGCAAATTTAGGTGGTGGATTTGTGCTAGGAGGGGGTATTTGGAGTGTGGGGGGGGGTGTACTCAGAGGGGACATATGAGGGGTAGAGGTCTTGTGCTGGAAGGGGTTATATGATGAAAGGGGAGGAGAATTGTGCTCGGAGAGGACATTTTTGTAGGGGGGGATTTATGCTAGGAGGGCAAATTTAGGTGGTGGATTTGTGCTAGGAGGGGGTATTTGGAGTGGGGGGGGGGGGGATTTGTATTCAGAGGGGAAATATGAGGGGTGGAGGATTTGTGTTAGGAGGGGCGACTTCTTTGGGGAGGGCATTTGTGTTGGGGGATTTATTTTGTGCTGGTAGGGGGGGAATTTCAGCCAGGGGGGCGGATTTGTACTGGGGTATTTATGCTTAGGGGGCAAGTATGCAGATGAGTGCTCAATTTGTTGGGGGGGGGGGTGGGTTGCTGACACATGCTGCTCATACATCTTGGGGGGGGGGGTGCAGCTTGGCATGCTCGCCCTGGGCTCTAGATGACCTTGTCCTGGCCCCTTCCACTGCTTTAATGAAGGAGGAATGGGAATACACCGGTTGCAGCGGGACAACTACGACCCTTTCCCTCCCAACCTAAAATAAAAAGAGTCTGGCTGGAGTTACACTTTAGTGTATTTGTCAGCAGATCTATCAGAAAGCTCCAGAGTGAAGCATTTACAAAAGCTAGTTGAAGTTGATCAGGTATTAATCCTGAGAATAGTCAAGCATGTTTCCCATAAGAATGGCAATGTATAGATGGATGCCCTTGACACAGCCTGAGAACATAAGCGCTGGGCCTGTACACATAGCGGGGCTGATGCTGGGGAGCGACAAGGACGAGCCTTAAGAATGAGAATACAGCAACTCTGGATATTTCAATAAGTGAGATTGCATGGGATTGTTCAGAACAAAACGCTCGTTTTATTGCCTTGACCTTGCATGAAACCTTTTAAACGCTGGCAGTATGTGCTTTGTGACAACAATATTTAATAGAGCGCGTTCTAAAGAGTAGAAAAATCATCTGCACAACCTTCTTCCCGACTCTTCCCGTGAGACCGGTTATATCTGACTGCTGAGCCGCACCACACGAGCCCGCGGGGGCAGAAGCTCAGGGCTGTAATATTTGATGGGCTAGGTGACTTTAAAGTGATATTAAACAGAGAAGTGTTAATTGTCATATTCATTCAAATAAATCATATACACTATATTACCAAAAGTATTGGGACACCTGCCTTTACACGCACATGAACTGTAATGGCATCCCAGTCTTAGTCTGTAGGGTTCAATATTGAGTTGGCCCACCCTTTGCAGCTATAACAGCTTCACCTCTTCTGGGAAGGCTGTCCACAAGGTTTAGGAGTGTCTATGGGAATGTTTGACCATTCTTCCAGAAGCGCATTTGTGAGGTCAGGCGCTGATGTTGGATGAGAAGGCCTGGCTCACAGTCTCCGCTCTAATTCATCCCAAAGGTGTTCTATGGGACAGGAACTCTGTGCAGGCCAGTCAAGTTCCTCCACCCCAAACTCGCTCATCCATGTCTTTTTGGACCTTGTTTGTGCACTGGTCCAAATCATTTGGTGGAGGGGGGGTTATGGTGTGGGGTTGTTTTTCAGGGGTTGGGCTTGGCCCTTTAGTTTCAGTGAAGGGAACTCTTAAGGTGTCAGCATACCAAGACATTTTGGACAATTTCATGCTCCTAACTTTGTGGGAACAATTTGGAGACGGCCCTTCTTGTTCCAACATGACTGCACACCAGTCACAAAGCAAGGTCCATAAAGATATGGGTGAGTGTGTTTGGGGTGGAGAAATGCCTTAAGAGTTCCCTTCACTGGAACCAAGCCCAACCCCTGAAAAACAAGCCCACATCATAACCCCCCTCCCCTCCGCCAAATGATTTGGACCACTGCACAAAGCAAGGTCCATAAAGACATGGACGAGCAAGTTTGGGGTGGAGGAACTTGACTGGCCTGGACAGAGTCCTGACCTCAACCCTATTCTTGTGGCTTTTACACTGGAAAAATTAAAGGTGATGTGTCACACAACTATTCACAAGTGAATGTATAGTATAAGAAAGGACATAGGGGGGCTTAAACTGATTTCAGGGTGCAATCTACCCAATCTCAAAGACCACAATTAACCACTAGAGATCCGCGCTATAGACGAAAGACGTCTACAGCGCGGATCTGAAAATCCGGGTGGACGTCCATGGACGTCCGCCCCTTTACACGCCCCCTGCGCGCACTGGGCGGCGGCGCGTGCGCGGCCGCCGCACGCTGCGTGGGCGTGCCCGCGGGTCGGGCGGACTCGATGTCCGTTCCTGACCCGCGATCGCCTACAGAGCTGTAGAACGGGGAACCGCCGATGTAAACACGGCGGTTCCCCGTTCTGTGAGAGGGGGACAAACAGATCTACTGATCCCTGTCACTGGGATCAGTTAGATCTGTTATGTCCCGGCCAACCCATCCCCCCCACAGTTAGAACACACCCAGGGAACATTGTTAACCCCTTCACTGCCCCCTGCAGGTTAACCCCTTCACTGCCAATGACATTTATACAGTAATCAGTGGACATTTAAATTTCTGATCGCTGAATAAATGTCATTGGTCCCAAAAAAGTGTCAAAAATGACTGACATGTCCACCCCAATATCGCAGTCCCGATAAAAATCGCAGATCGCCGCCATTACTAGTAAAAAAAAAAATAATAATAAAAACGCCATAAATCAATTCCCATAGTTTGTAGACGCGATAACTTTTGCGCAAACCAATCAATAAACGCCGATTGCGATTTTTTTTACCAAATATATGTAGAAGAATATAAATCGGCCAAACCCAATGAATAATTTTTTTTTTATTTTTTATTTTTGGATATTTATTAGAGCAAAAAGTAAATAATATTGTTCTTTTTTCAAAATTGTCGCTCTTGGTTTTGTTTATAGTGCAAAAAGTAAAAACCGCAGAGGTGATCAAATACCACCAAAAGAAAACTCTATTTGTGGGGAAAAAAGGACATCAATTTTATTTGGGTACAACGCCGCACGACTGCGCAATTGTCATTCAAAATGCGACAGCGCTGAAACCTGAAAATTGGTCTGGGCAGGAGGGGGGTTTAAGTGCCCAGTAAGGAAGTGGTTAAGAAAGCACACCAGCGGCGGCCTGTCTATTAGGGGTGCCCGGGCGCCGCCCCCTGTATCCATGCCACCCCCTATTTGAATAATGTATAGCTTCATGCATAGCATGAATCTATCCCCGGCTGCGGCAGCCACCCCCTATTCATGCGTCTAGGCCCTTTCAGGATGCCGGGTGCCTGAATTACAGCGGTGGGGTTGTTTTTTGAAGCACCTAATAGGCTTCAAAATAGGGTGAGCTTGTGGCACAGAGCATGAGCCCACCCAGGCGTTACAGCAGCGAATGAATATTCGCTGTTGTAACACTGATCCTCAATCTGGGCAATCAGAAGCAGGTCTGAGACTCATTTTCTGATTGGCCGAAAAGAGAAGAGTCCCAATTGGCCACCGAGGAGAGGGAGGAAACAGAAGCCGCCGATGCCCTTGGAGAGCAGGGGAAGGGAAAGCTGTCACCGCTGCCAAGCAAGGGAAGCCCGGGAGAAGCGCTGCATTGATGGGGTAAGCTCACCAGACCCGACCGACGGAGGGTGTTGGTGGTGGTACTGTCCCTCCCCCCCCAAAAAAAAATTACCACCGCCCGCCACTGAACCTCACCAGTTTAGCCTCTAAGCATTTTTTTTAATGCTTTTGAATATTGTTGTGCACATATGCAGTACTGTACAAGTTCTTTTTTTTTGTTTGCTTTCTTTTGTTTTGTTTTTTAGTGTTTGGGAGAGTTGTGGAGAACATTAAAAGCTACGGGGTCAAAAATGCACAACACAGCTCCAAAAAAGCTTCAGCATAGACATGTGAACAGTCTGTATGGAAAAGAATGAGATTCCTTTTGTTGATCTTTGTTGCACATAGGCTTAGGCACAAAAATATGTGCAAATATTCTAGGTATGAATGGGGCAGAAAACTGATTCTCAATGCTACAGAAGTACTGCCCACGAGGTACATGTGGAACACCAAGCCACCAAAGAGCTGTGGGTGGGCAGCTAAAACAAAATCTGCTCTCGCCCACATAGTGTGATAATATCTAAGAAAACACAAATAAGTGAGAGCTTTCCATCCTTTTATAAGCTGACCCGTTTTGTTTAGTTGATCCACTGTTAATTTAGTTTGCCCGATCCCCCAACTCCCCAAGTCCTCCAGGTTTAGATCATCATGGTGATCCCTTTACTGCCACGCTGCAATAGGCGTGCATGTTAAGAATGCCACTGCATTAACTGCACTAATGTATCCAGTCTCTGTCTGTACACTCTATGGGTGTCAAGGGGACATTAGAGTGTAAGCTCCTCGGGGGCGGGACTAATGGTTGTATATGCTCCATAGACCTCTACATACTTTATCTGTACTATATTAATACATGAAAAATTATTACTGAATACAAAAAGTGAGCATATCTGATATTCGTCCCTCAATCAGCTATATAACACCACTGTCAGTCTGCTGTGGATTTCACCTCCCAGTATAACTTTGACTATTTTTGCACATCAAGACTGAAATTAATAGCTTATTAGAAGATTTTCTGTAAAAGAAAGAATGCTGATGCTGAGCGTTGTAGCGAAATAATTAAATCGAGAGAACCGGCAAATGATGGTAATTAATATGTAACTATATTGCTATTTAATAGACTTTAATAATAACACTAGTGGCCTTCCTTGTTTAAAATTCCATTAGTGACACTCCATTAAAGGATTACTACTAACTGTTCAATGGAACACACTCACATGGTAGATATGTATGTCTGCAATGATGCAAAATAACCCTCTATGTTTATAAAAGCCGCATTTACGTTTAGGCTAGCGGAACCAATAATTGGTACCTGTTACCCTGAAATTCTTATCTAAACTGAATGTACATGAGATAAAGTTCAGGTAATGGGGAAGACATTTTCCTACACACAGCTGACTTCCTGTCAGGGTTTTCTTTTTTGTTACCGTTTAGTAGCTTGAGAGGGACCTCATTGGTAACACTTCCGGCTACCATCACATGATCCAGTGCACAAAGCAAGGTCCATAAAGACATGGATGAATGAGTATGGGGTGGAGGAACTTGATTGTCCTGACCTCAACCCAATAAAACACCTTTGGGGTGAATTAGAGTGGAGACTGCGAGCCAGGCCTTCCCATCCAACATCAGTGTCTGACCTCACAAATGCTCTTCTGGAAGAATGGTCAAACATTCCCATAGACACTCCTAAACCTTGTGGACAGCCTTCCCAGAAGAGTTGAAGCTGTTATAGCTGCAAAGGGTGGGCCAACTCAATATTGAACCCTATGGACTAAGACTTGGATGCTAAAAGTTCATGTGCGTGTAAAGGCAGGTGTACCAATACTTTTGACAATAGAGTGTATTATGTGTGTGTGTGACAATGGAAGTAGAAATGACACCAGGTTTGCGGGTATGCATGTGCAGAATATCTTTTTAGAGAGGAGAAACCTTTTGGTATTCCTGGATTGGGTTCTAGGGTTTGGAGACTTCAAAGTTTTGGATGAGAAGAAGTCTCCAACCCAGTGTCCAGGTCTTGCAGGAGAATGGCAGGCTATGAGTGCAAGTGCGAGTCCTTGTAATGAAGGACCAGGACATAGTGCAGTGCTCCATTAGGAGACAGGTGTGCTCCATTTAAGAGACAGTACTCCATGCTGGAGACAAGAGAGTCCTTGTCCATATGGCTGAGAGAGTCGAGAAAGATAAGCGAGTCTGGATGACTGAGAGAGTTGAGATGACTAAGCAAGTCCAGAGAGCCCAGTGAGAGAGCCAGGAGAGCCCAGAGAGCAAAGATAGCTGGGTGAGCTGAGAAAGGGGCACAGGATCACAGAGGTGAGAGAGGAGCTCTATGTGAGATGGTCTGAAGGACCCCCTCGCCTCCCCCCACGAGTAACTGCTTTTATGTTGCACTTTGATTCTGTTTTATAAAATTTGGCTGAGGAGCCTTGAAGTTTGGACTGTTATAGACTCACTGAAAATGCTTCTAACACTTAACAACCTAGTGGGGGACCGTCCATTAGGGCGCACGGGCTAAGCCCCTTATCAATGCGCCGGCCCCCGATCTACATACAGGACAGCAGACTATGGATTCCAATGGTGGGAGGGTTTTTTTTTCAAGCATGTGATTAGAGCCAGAGGCTCTAATGTGCTTCAAAATAGGGAGAGCACTGCGCCCCAATCCCACCCAGTTGTGTGACGATAGCAAATGAATATTCACTATTTTCCCACTAAATCTCCTCCCCGCCTATCAGGAAGTGGGTTGTGAGACCAGTTTCCCGATAGGCCAAAACGTCAGGCGATCCTATTGGACGCCTAGTGCCTAGGACAGTGGTTCTCAACTCCTGTTCTCAGGACCCAATAACGGGCCAGATTTTAAGTATTACCTTGGGGAGATGCAGACTAGAATACTGCAATCACTGAGCAGCAAATTATAATACCTGTAATGTATTTCAGTTATCCTGCAAACCTGGTCTGTTGGTGGGTCCTGAGGACAGGAGTTGAAAAACACTGGCCTAGGAGGAGGAGAGAGGAAATGCACTACAAGGAGGAGAGAGGGAGCCGTGGAGGAAGCCGCTGGAGAAGAGGACACCGGAGCCGCTGCTCGCAGCCCGCCACACCGTCGCCCGCTGCCCACCACCCGCCATGCTGGAGGACACCGGAGCCGCTACCTGCCGCCTGCCACCTAGATGGGGTAGGTGTCGGATGGACCGGCAGACAGCAGGGGGCATATAATGCCACCCCGCCGGCCACACGGAAGAGGGGGGGTGGTTGTATGCTGCCCCCACAAAAAAAAAAACACCAGCCGCCACTGTAACAACCCCCCCATATCTATCTATCTATCTATCTATCTACAGTATCTGTATATATTATTTATTTGCTCATCCATATGAAACTCTCAATTTCCTACTTTCACCTACTTCTGTCCACAAACCCACAAAAAAAGTTTTCTTTTATCCTGTGCCCGAGCCGTGACATTGCTTCTATCTTCTTTTCTCTAAACTTTGTTCCTGGCACGTACCATCTCCGTCATTTCATCTCAGCCATATTCTATGTTGATCAGTAATTACCAGCACAATGCTGAGCTTGCAAAATAAATTCCAAACGCATGTCGGGGCCAGGGCGATCTGGCAGCCTATTACTGTATGGGATCCTAATGGCTTCTCTGCATCCAGCCTGCCCCAATTAGCCTTACAGGAACAGAGCAATCGTTTTCTAATTTAACGATAAAATGCAAATCACCAGTGGAGCCCATTAAAAAAAATAAAGGGCGTAATAAATAAATAAGAATGCCAGGTAGATGCAACAAATCGGTAAACAACGTGCAATACTTTATTGTGTTTAATCCCCGTTATCTCATGTACACCAACTGAAATATCATTTTACTTTAGAATTATTTTTTTGGGGGAGACTGGGTAAATGTTTGAACCTCTGTTTTTATTCTGTTGGTAAGATTAGACATTTTCAATGAGACAGAAAGTTATAGGAAACCACCCAAACAGGGACAAAGACAGAGATAGACTCTATAGGTGGCCATAGACTGGTAGATTTTCAAATGAATGTACATTCGATAACGACATCTTTCGAAAGTACTTGAAAATTTAGTTTGATTTTATAATTTGATTATTATTTGATTTTGGTATTATGGGATATTCCGGAAATAAAAAAATGTTTGTTCGAGAAAAATATCCCATCCTGTTCCTTCAAATGGCAAGGGTTAGGGGTGTATCCTCAATGTGCACACATTGAGAGTTAAGGTCAGCAGAAGCTGCCTATGGGCTCTGATGTAAATGGGACTCTGATGGGGACCCTGGTGTAAGGGGGACTGATGGGGATCCTGATGCAAGAGAGGACTCTGATGGAGATTCTGACGTAAGGATGGATTCTAATTGGGACTTGGTGTAAGGAGGGACTCTGATGGAGGCCATGATGCAAGAGAGAACTCTGATGGGGACCCTGATGTAAGGAGGGATTCTGATGGGGACCCTGGTGTAAGGGGGACTAATGGGGACCCTAATGCAAGAAAACACTCTGATGGGGACTTGGATGGGGATCCTGATGTAAAAGAGGACTCTAATATAAGAGGGACTCTGATGTAAAGGAGGACTCTGATTGAGACCCTGATGTAAGGGGGATTCTAATGGGGACCTGGGTGCAAGGAGGGACTCTGATAGGGACCATGATGCAAGAGAGAACTCTGATGGGGACCCTGATGTAAGGAGGGACTCTGAAGGGGATCCTGATGTAAGGGGGATTCTAATGGGGACCTGGGTGCAAGGAGGGACTCTGATGGGGGCTATGATGCAAGAGAGAACTTTGATGGGACCCTGATGTAAGGAGGGACTCTGATAGGGTCCCTGGTATAAGGGGGACAGATGAGGATCCTGATGCAACAGAGGACTCTAATGGAGATCTTGACGTAAGGATGGACTCTAATTGGGACTTGGTGTAAGGAGGGACTCTGATGGAGGCCATGATGCAAGAGAGAACTCTGATGGGGACCCTGATGTAAGGAGGGACTCTGATGGGGACCCTGGTGTAAGGGGGAATGATGAGGACCCTAATGCAAGAAAACACTCTGATGGGGACTTGGATGGGGATCCTGATGTAAGAGAGGACTCTAAGATAAGAGGAACTCTGATGTAAAGGAGGACTGTGATTGAGACCCTGATATAAGGGGGATTCTAATGAGGACCTGCGTGCAAGGAGGGATTCTGATGGGGACCATGATGCAAGAGAGAACTCTGATGGGGACCCTGATGTAAGGAGGGACTCTGAAGGGGACCCTAATGTAAGGGGGACTGATGGGGACCCTGATGCAAGAGAGGACTCTGATAGGGATCCTGATGTTAGAGAGGACTCTGATGTAAGGGAGGACCTAATGTAAGAGGGGACTGATGAGGATTGTGATGTAAGAGAGGACTCTAATGTAATAGGGATGATGTAATAGGTGCTCTGATCAGGATTTTTTTTTTTTTCAGGCCATGAGTAATTGTAAAATATACAAATACTGTAGCTGATGGCTTTTAAAAATCAGGTACTTACCTTTCCCTGGGGTCCAGCACTGTCCGATTCTTCATACTGCTGCGGGCGTGGCAAGGATTGTGGAAGTGGGAGCACATACTGATATCAGTTCTCGCTCCCCCCTTGCCCCCAAAACAACCTGTAACTTAGTTACAGGCTGGGGAGAACAACCTACAAGCAGGAACAAGCTTTACATTTTGAGTCTCAGTGTGCATTGTAGTTGCATCATCCAGGCCCGGCCAATAAAAGTAGATGATAATCCCGAACCTGAAAGAAAACTGGGCAAACATGCCGCCACTGGCTACGGAGAAAGGGGAGTTTATTTCTGTTTTAACATCTTAATTTTATTTCAAAAGGGTTTTTTCAATCTCTTAAATCTGCAGCTTACATTAGCATTGATCCCTGGGTGACCCTGCTATCAATGCTTTATCTTGGCCTAGGCCAACAAGGCCCAGGCCTAGGACAACACTTTGCAGGGGGGCAGCACAAAAAGAGTTCCCGCTGGCTGGCACTTTTAGTGTTGCCAGTATAATACAGGCAGGGCCGCCATCAGAGAGGGGCAGCCCATACATATATGGGGATCCGAGCGTCCCAAAGGGCCCAAGCGACAGACCCCAACCAATGAGTTGGCCGGCATTCTGCAACTGTGTGGGGGGGGGGGGGTGGCATGCGTTTAGTCAGGCCTAGGGCAGCACAATACCTAAATACACCACTGCCTGCTATGAAGGTCCTTGTTTAGGCTCTTCCTGTTATATAGTGACAACGCTTTGTCCCTGTCTCTCAATTTTGCTCCTGCTTTGTCACCCCATCAGACAGGCGTCTGATAGAAGCTACGATTGGCCACCTCAACACACATTATGCAGAGTGACCCTGGGAAATGTGTGTGTGCCGCTCAGGCTCGGTGGTAAGGGGTTATGTAATCAATGCTTCCGCAGCCGCTGCTAGAGTGCTGACAGTGGATGGAACCCATCCTGGCTCCTATAAAGCTTCAGAGAACAATGGGGTGGCTTCTAAAAGTCGCACATCTAGGTGTCCTGAAGTGATGAGTACAGTGGAAACCTCAGCCTGGACAGACCATGCCCCCAACATGTTTCACTCTGCCACCCATGACTAAGCTCCGTGGGCGGAGTGAAACACGTCCAGACTGAGGTTGCTACTCTACTCAAAACTTCAGGACACCTAGATGTTCGACTTTTAGGGGCCACCCCATTGTTCTCTGACACATTATGCAAACATGGTCCATTGGTGTCACCATCAGGGAATCCACTCTGAGAAATTCCTCGCTGGAGTACATTTAGACAGGAAATGGCTACAAAGAAGCTGCAGGGATCAATAGAAACAAAAGGTAAAAAATAGTAAAAACAGAATTGTAATTAAAAAAAAAACATTAATTGTTTATGACGCACAGTGCTTTAGCAAACCGTCATTCACTTAGTGTTTTACATCGACTTTAAGGCTCCTGTGTGATCATAAGGACGCGTTGGCAAATAATCTGAACTTGGCAAACAGGTCGTAGAGAATTTTTATAGATAAGATGCGCTGCCTTCCCGCTGCCATCCGCCAAACGGCTCGACAGAGAGAGAGATGGAGAGGGCAAGACAGGGCAAAGGCAATTTGATATGGTTCCGCAGGGACTCCATTTCGATTTAAGACGCTCGTAAGCTCGATGGATTTTTGGTGGCATCGAACTGAGGCCCCGGGGAACGGTAGTTTACCATCACAAAATCACCTTATATAATTCAGAGAAATTTGGATGGGAGACAAACGCGAGCAGTTAGCTTGCAAAATGCTACATTATTTTTTACTGGAGCTCGGGGTGGTCCCAGGAAGTTAAGACGGAGGTTAATGACAAATCAGTAGGTGGGAACCGGCTCGGCATCTGCTAGCAATGTGTTCGCACGCCGCGAATTGAGGGCTTGGTGGCCCTATAGCGCTAATGACATTTTCATAATGTTCACTCAAATGCATACATTTATCCCTCCATCTGCATACATTAAACTAGGTGAGGCAATTGCAGCTATTGTTCGGCACTCAACTCCAGCATTGCAGAAATAAAATTCAATAACACAGACAAGGAGAGTTTGGCGGATTAGCTCACTACAATTGTTCGGCTCATTTTCACTCCTAAAAAGTCTGTCTGGTGTTTAGGGTGGAGGTGGGACCCGAGTATGTTCTCAGCGTAGACTCTGCTTGGGTAGCAAGAGGATTGCATGGCTCTCAAGGGCCTTGCATCTCAAAGTGTTGGCACTGATGCTAATAACCGGATCACCAAGGTGAATGTACAACGTAAATAGATCAATACTGTGCTTGTGAAGATCCAAAACCTATGAGCTGCAACTTAAACATGTGAGAATGTCATGTGACCACAATAAAATAACTAAAAGTTGGGCTGAAAATAATCCAGATACGTGCAAAAAACCAAAACTTAAATCCAAGAACGATCTTCTCATTCAGGAAAAGTGCAAGTGCAAAAATGTAACACCAAAAAAATCCAAAAAATGTATAATAGTCCTAGAACAGTGGTTCTCAACTCCAGTCCTCGGGACCCACCAACAGGTCAGATTTTAAGTATTACCTTGGGGAGATGCAGACTAGAATACTGCAATCACTGAGCAGCAAATGATATCACCTGTGATGCATTTCAGTTGTCCTGCAAACCTGGCCTGTTAGTGGGTCCCGAGGACCGGAGTTGAGAACCACTGTCCTAGAAGATCTTCTCATTCAGGAGAAGTGCAAGTGCATAAATCCATCACCATGTGAAACACCTTAAGGGATGTGTGCTTACCAGAATCAAATGACCCTTTGTTACAGAGGGTTTAACACGCTTGTGAATAAGCCCCACTCTTATCCATTGTCCACCAGGTCACCGGAGCAGCATCTCCCCGGCATGGGACTTTGTCTTGCTGTTATAAGAGATGAAGTGATCTGGTGAATGTAGGAAACTATTCAGTCTCAGGGAGTGTAAGAGGACACTGAGCCAATGAGATTGGAGGAGAAGAGGTTTAATCTTAAGCTGTGTATGGGGTTTTCACTGTCAGGGCAATAAGGATGTGGAACTCTCTTCCACAATCGGTGGTGTCAACAGGTAGTATTGATAGTTTTAAAAGACTTGGACATGCATATTAGCGAACACAATATACAGGGCAGTGGCAGCCCGTCCATAAGGGGCGCAAGGGCGTAGCCCCCCTAATACATATGCCCGGCCCCTAATCTCCATTCAGGGCGCCGGACGCATGGATTTCAAGGGGGTGTTTTTTTAAGCACATGATTAGAGCCTGAACTTTTTCAAAAAAGGGTGAGCCCCAGCTGCAGAACACTGCGCCCTGAGCCCGCCCAGTTGTGTGACAATAGAAAATGAATATTCGCTATTGTCTTCCTGATTCTTCTCCTGGCCAATCAGGAAGTGGGTCCTAAGACCCAATTGGCCAGGGAGTCGTAGAACTCCCGGCCAATTGGGTCTCAGGACCCACTTCCTGTTCTGCCTTGGGTAGAATTCCCAGCTCTTCCGTCGACAAGCTGGAGCAGCAGCCCTATCCCAGATCCTAGTTATCTGCCACCTTCCTGTCCATCTCCCACTGGGGGGTAGGGGTGGTGGTGGGTGGCATCAGCGGTGCCAGGTTTGTTTGTTCCCCCCCCCCCCCCCAAAATATTGAGCACCAGCCACCACTGATACAGGGATATGGGAATTGATTATCTACATGAACACACACCCACACAGGTTGAACTGGAAGGTCTATTGTCTTTACTCAACCTTACCAAGTATGTAAATATGTGGCAGCTTGACTTTCAGATAAAGAAGGCCAAAAATCTGTTGAAATGGGATATTTCTGATTGTCTTCAGGGGATCACAAAGGATTTTTTTCCTCCTCCGCTGAAACAAATCGGATAATGCCGTACAGAGGTTTTTTTGCCTTCCTTTGGATCAACTATTGGTATAGGGTTCTGTATATTAAAGTATAACTGAAGGCCAAACTTTGCTTTTCGTTTTGGATAGAGTGGAGAGGGATTAGAACACCTGTCAAGTTTTTTTTTTCTGTCTGTGCCCCCCACTAGGGAGATTCATCCTCTCTATTTGTCCTGTTTACCATTATTATTGAGAGTGAAAGTATAAGAAAATCCCCACATTTTGGGTTATCCCCAGAAAAGTAATAGAACGGAAACGTTTCCAATGGGGACTCTAGATCTGGTGACCTAAGGGATTCCATTCATTTTCTGGGATTTTCTCGTGCTTCCTCTGTTGGCTTCAGGGCAGGAAGTGAAGGTAAATCTCCCCAATGGGAAGGCAGATGGCAAAAAATAAACTGACAGGGGTTATAAACCTCCCTTACTCTATTCAAAATGAACAAAAGAACTGTTGTGCCTATAGTTCTACTTTAAGGTATTCAAGTTATTTATTTATAGTTTTTTTGTTGGTTGAACAAGATGGACTTTTTCAACCTAACTATGTAATTACATAAAGGTCTCCTAGTGTGGGCTGCCCAAAATCTCCTACTTTGGGCCACATGACCAGTATACCAATATTGGTCACATGACAAACAGAGATGTTTTGTGAAAAAGGCCAAAACCAGGGTCCATCTACGCTCCTTAATTCCCAGCTATATGTTTATTAACAGTCCTGTTTGAGATAGAAGTTTCCTTCCTACTAGCAAAGCTTCATGGAAAATTATGCAACGTTATTATATCTGTGGAAAGAAGAAAAAAAAAAAAAGAAGGGAGCAGACTTGAACTTGTCATCTTCTTACATTCCGTGACTCATTACTGTGGGTGAATTAAATGTTAAAATTTTAAGCGAAGGTGGCAGTTTTGTGTGAGAGATATTCTCTGTGGTTGACAGAGACACAACCTCACTAATCTCAGGCAGGAGGGTCACGGAATACCTGGCAGGAAGCGGCCTTGTTGAAATCCTCTATAGAAAGCATTAGGCGATAGAACATTGGAGATAATTAAATGGATTTGAAATAAGCTGTCTCTGAGTTTGAATCCCTGTACAAATAAGGCTGGAGAAAAAAAGGTAAAATAAATCTTAAATCTCAATTATGCTATGGGAGAGATGGCAGGCGGTGCGGGTGTGCACTGAATAATTCTCCACAAAGACAAAAAAATATTGACTTCCATAAAATAGCTGTCAGGGTCAGACACTCGGCGCACTTGGTATTCCGACCGTCCGTCTGCTGCTCTCGAAACTTCCAGGCCTGATCGAGAAATGCTAAATTCCCTCTGGTGTGATTTTAAAGAGGTGACATACTTTGTTTAAAGGGACACTCTAGACCAGGCATCCTCAAACTACGGCCCTCCAGCTGTTGCGGAACTACACATCCCATGAGGCATTGTAAAACTCTGAAATTCACAGACATGACTAGGCATGATGGGAATTGTAGTTCCTGAACAACTGGAGGGCCATAGTTTGAGGACCCCTGCTCTAGACAGTCCTCAACTGGTATAATTGTGCTTAAGCCATACAGTATATTCCATCCAGGTTACCCTAAAGGGTCACTGAGACTGGCTGACCTCCACACTGCAACACATTTTACCATGGCATATTCACATCTGCAGTCCACATGCAGGCAGGTGCAGTCTACTTTCTCCACTGTAGGTGGCGTGCGTTCGCAGCATCATTCTAGTTGGAGAGGAAGTCTGAAAAAACATGGTTCCTCTATGGTTTGTTGGGTCACTGGGGAAGCTATCTGGTTGGATGCTGCCACCCTATGTAACTCTAGCAGCTGTCTTGGGTCAGGCAGAGCCTATATAAGGCCCTGGCTCCCAGGCCTCGTGCACATTTCACATGTGGGTAGTATAGGGATAGCTCACTTGTTTGAGAGGGAGAGTGATTAGCGGCAGGGAGAGGTTCAGGACCCATAGGGAAATGATAGGGACACGCCATTCCTTCTGGAAACGTCCCCATTCCTGCCAGACCATATTCCACCCCTCAAGACAGATGATGTTGGCATACCTGAGACCTGTTCTCCTACACACTGCTGTTATATACTGTGATTGTTCCCAGTCAGGTGCCTTCCCACCGGGTTTGTTGTGAATTACTGAATTCTCTATTAATAAGTTCTGTTGTCTGTAACAGAACTCTGAATGTTTACTGCCGCCACACCATGCTGCACCTCCCCGCACACATGCTAAACTGCATTAATTTGCAGCATTCATTGTCAGTGCTGTTACAATTGCCTACAATAGCAGATCAACCCTGATGAAGGGGCTGTTTTTAAATTCCCACCTCTTGCAAAGGTGGCTTTATTTTAAAGTGCTTGTCAACCCATGACAACCACTTTAACCTACAGGTAAGCCTATGATAAGGTTTACCTGTAGGTTCCCTGCATATCTCCCAAACCTGTACGGTTTACGAGATATGCAGTGTACTGCGTGTGCCCACATCATCGGGCACATGCGTAGTGAAGAAACGGCCTCTGTGACGTTCCTTCACTGTGATCGTGCCATGACTGGCGGCTCCATGCGCGGGAGTGATGTCACGTAACTCCGGCCAGTCACAGAGCCGGAGATCGCAGCCCCAGAAGGAAGAGGAGCAGAAGATGGGCATGGCCTGGAGCAGGGGCATCGCTGGCTTCCAATGCAGGTATGTGGCACATAATGGGCTAATATGCGATGCATACTAGCCAATTATGCTTTTACATTGCAGGATAACATAGAGCTTTAAGAGCAGCCTCTTTTGCGTCCATCTGGGACACCTAGCAAGACGTAAGTCACCACAACTGCCTTTGATGTTCTGGCACCAATAATCATCCACGATGGATACCTTGAACAGCCAGTCCAACCAACAATCAACTTATAATTTTAGTGTTAGGTAGATTCTGGAGAGATAAAACACCAGTCTCTTATGTCTTTGGAGGACTCTATGGGTGAGATCTCCATGCTGAGTTCCTAGGTTTGTACACTTTCAGTGCAGATTATGTGGGGCTCCCACCTTCCCTACTGGATGTTTCATTTATTTTTTAATATGAAGAATGTAGCAGAACAGAAGGAGCTAAAACACACAAAGGCAGGCAGGAGCACCCAAAACTCTCAGATTGATGGGGGGACCTTACTATTGTGTATCCAAGATGTAGAAGAAGCCATGAAATGAATGAGCTCACCGGGCTCCAAGGTCTGTAATGTTTATCCTTCCATCACCACTGAAATGCAGACCTAGGCATGAAGTTTCAAAGCCACTGACTTATTAAGCAATGAAGGAGGGATAAGGATGATAACATGCATCTTGAAGAACACATTTGTACTGGCACATCGCAAATTTATATTTATATTAAGACAATTTCCTTTAAGAGTTTATTATGACCACATCGTACTACACAAATCTCTATAAATATTATATCTTACCTGCAACAGTAACAAGTAATAGTGTATCATCAACGGGCAACGTGACAGATTCTCTTTCAATAAATAAAATCTTCATATATCTAATTTTTATACTAATTTTTATACCAATATTTATTACTTTTTAGCTATGAGTATACTTATTCTATATAAGTATATTTGTCCAAAATGTATGTGGGCACCTGACCACCACACCTACTATAAAGCCATTGTGGGCATTCCTTTAAATGACTGAGTTCTGGTGTTTTCAGTGAAGAGTACTGTTAAAGTGGTTGTAAACCTCAGACATGAAATATGAACAAAGCGTATCCCTCTATAGTGTGTACTTGTCTCATTCCAGAGCACCAGTCTCATTTCTGTCTGCTATCTGCATGAATCACTTCTGACAAGCTTTCCTAACACCAAGAGAAAAAAAAGGTGAAAGAGGAGAGACTTCCAGCAAAGAGCCTGTGATTGACAGACTCAGCTCTGTTCCTGTGTACTGTGTGAAGTAGGATGGGTGCCCCTTCCCTCCAATCAGCTCTCAGAGTTCTCCTCACCGAGCTCTGCAGAGTGTGACTTCAGCTCTCCTCACCTTTTTTTCTGACAAGCTTTATAAATTCTGGACTTTGAACAGATGTAGAGAAAAGAAGAGAAGACTGCAGATAAACAGGTACAACTTATGTAGGAGGATTTGTTTCATTTCTGTGTATCACCTGAGGCCAGTCACTTCACTGGGTATATGGAAGGGTTTGCAATCACTTTAAAGTGGTTGTCAAGTCATGACAACCACTTTAAACTACAGGTAAGCCTACAATAAGTTTTACCTGTAGGTCCAGGAAATATCTCCTAAACCTGTACGGTTTAGGAGATAGTGTATGGTTTAGGAGATATCCCCTTTATCTGCATGTGCCGACGTCATCGGCACATACGCACTGAAGAATCAGCACCCGGGGTGCCATTTCTTCTGTATTCGCGCCGTAAATAACGGCTCCTGTGCGCATGCATGGGAGTGACGTTAGCGCGGCTCCGCCAATCACAGCGCTGGAGCCCGTGCTGTGATTGGACGGGGGGGCGCGGACCCGGAAGAGTCATGTCGCCGGTCACAGCGGTCTGCCGAGACCGCTGCAACAGGTAAGTGTTTCGTAATTAGCTAGTATGCGCTGCATACTAGCTCATTATGCTTTTTCTTTGCAGGTTTTTTTTTTGGGGGGGGGGGGGGGCTGGGGGTAGGGTTGCCACATCATCCCTTTAATCCAGGACAAATATGAATTACACAGGTTCTGAGGCTACAGATAAGGCACCGAGTGAGTTTAATTACCACCTTAATCAGCCAAAGAACCTGTGTAATTCATATGTGTCCTAGATTATAGGGAAGATTTGGCAACCCTAGCTGGGGGCGGTTTGCAACCACTTTAATGCTACAGCAAACATACCTATGCCATGAAAAATCAAGGCAATTCGGAAGGCAAAAGGCGGTCCAACTCAGTGCTAACAAGGTGTACCTAATAAAGTGGTCAGTGAGTGTATGTTAGACAATTGCGTGCTTCCAAACTTGTGGTGGCAGTTTTTTCATTCCATCCTATGTGTGCAAAGCCAGCTCCATAAAGACATGGCTTGATGAGTTTGGTGTTGAGGAACCCAAGTGTCCTCCACAAAGCCCTGACCTCAGCCCTACTGAACACCTTTGGGATGAGTTGGAACATCAATTGAGAGACAAGTCTTCTCATCCAACACGAGTGCCTGACCTCAATAAGTCTCTTTCGGCACAAATTCCCACAGACACACTTTACAATCTTCCCTGTAGATTTGGGGCTGTTCTAGCGTTAAAGCTGAAAAGAGGGGACCATCTCCATATTGTTTTGGAATGGCATGTTCAACAGGTGTGATGGTCAGATATCCGCTGACGTTTGCCCACATATATCAGTACACAGGTTCTCTTGATGGCACCATAGATGACGACGCTCTCTGGAGACAGCTGTGTCTAGTTCAGAGATCACAGCTGGTCTATGAGGCAAACAAATTGCAAACATCCAAAAAGAAACACAGGGGGATAGTTAAAAAAATAGACATGCATTTGGTAATAGCTGCTGAACGCAGTAGACGTAGCAATACATTACAGTCATGTGGATGAGGAAAACCCTAGCTAAGTCACCGTCTTCCTCCAGTTATTCCCCAATTCCCCAGAGTATTACTTAGGCCTGGGGCCTAGGGAAACACAGAGACTTCTCATTTTCTGTCAGAAGATAGAGTGGGCCTTATCTATTTAGCCGAGAAGTGCTGGGGTTGCAGAATCATTGAATGTCAACGTTGTGAAGCTCCCTCGGGGACACGGCCTTCTGGTTTTATTCTCGTGAATCTATGTTCCTGTTTACATCTATTTATCAACCATCACCTGCTATTACATTGCAGATATGAGGATACATCAAAGTGAACACTGGAAAGTATAAAAACCTCAATTACCCGGGTCACTTGGTAGCCCTCCGTGTAGTACATAAAACACCAAAAACAAATTTCATGCTGACTTCCTTGTCAATATCAATGTTCTGATTTTATTTTCAGGCTGGTCTTTTTTTAGAAAGCACACAACACTTAAGGCAATATTAGTGGGCCTGAAAATAAGAGCCACAAAAGGTCCTTCCCTAATTGTGCAGGTTGAATTAAATTGAGAAGCGCTGTGGAGATGAGCTAAGCCAGGTATTTGAGGACTGCTGCATTCACAAATTGATGTTGACATTTGAAAAATGAAAGGTCGCCATGTAGAATACAGAATGGTCATTTAAAGAGATTGCACTTAAAGTGGAACTCCAGTAGCTCAAAACTCTTACACCCCCGCAGGGTATTTCTGACACCTCTTTTTTTAAACTTACCAAAATTTTGAACAGATTGTGGGCTCTCCTGGTGCCTCATGTGGGTCTTCTCTGGTTGGACTATGAGGTTTATCTCCATAATTTGTGATATGGACCTCAGAAGCTGCCTGTGTTTGTACTGAGTGAGACTTGCTGCCCAGCATCCAGTGTCTTTAAGGAGTGGGGATCCCAGAATCCCATGAGAATGGCATTGGAACCAAGATTTGATTGGCCATCTATTCCTATGGTCACCAGGATGAGCTCCACTGAGGGTAGGATAGCCTTCCCGGAGAAAGAACATTTAGGCCCCATTCACATTTCGCATTCCCGCTCGCATTTTGTGTGAGCAATTTTCACACGATCCCATCTGTCATGTATAGGGCAGCCCAATTACTTTAATGAGATGCCCTATGCGTGTTTGCCGCCCGAAAGGAACTCCTGCTCTTTTTCGGGCGACAAACTTATCTCAACTTCTAAATGCATGTTTTGGCACAAATGCAATTCTGTCATGCGACAATCACACCATGTTTGTGGTGCCATTTAGAATCACGGGCGTTGCACGGTTTGCACTGATTGCCACGCGATTTGGAATTGCAAGCAGAATCGTGGCAATTCTGCCCGCGATTCCAAAACACCAAGTGTGAATGTGGCCTTAAAGCCTATTATAAAATAGGCTTATATAAATATATTTATTTAGCCATTTATTTATGTATTTATTTTTGAATCGTGGAAGCTGACCTGATTTTCATTATTCATACCTATTCAGCTTTTATCTCCATACACAGTAGCTGAAATGAAAATCCCCACATCTCATGTTTCACTACAAGTTGCAGGTCCCTAAATGCTGTAGCCATTCCTCTAGAGAAGAGGTCTCCAAACTATGTTCCTCCGGTTGTTCAGGAACTACAATTCCCATCATACCTAGTCATGTCTGTGAATGCCAGAGTTTTACAATGCCTCATGGGACGTGTATTTCCGCAACAGCTGGAGGGCCGTAGTTTGGAGATCCCTGCTCTAGAGGAATGACTACAGCATTTAGTTACCCGCATCTCCAAACTATTGCCCGGGGGCCAAATGTGGCCCTTTGCTTACTTTGATTCAGCCCTTGGGGCACTATTTCATTCACTGACACCAACGAAGGGGCACATTTCCTACCAATGACACCAACGATGGGGCGCAGTTCCTACCAATGACACTAATGATGGGGCACAATTTTTCCCAGTGACACCAATAATGGGTCACATTTCCTCCTATTATTAACAACAATGGGGCAGAGTTACTCCCAATGACACCAATAATGGGGCGCAATTCTTACCAATGACACCAACGATGGGGGACAATTGCTACCAATGACACCAACGATGAGATGCAGTTCCTCCCAATGACACCAACTATGGAGCCCAATGACTCCAATGATGGGGCACAAATCCTACCAATGAGACCAATGATGGGGCTCAATTCCTCTCACTGACACCAAAAATGGGGCATTGTTTTCTCCAGCTGATGCTGGGATATCATCTACTTCTGATGACCACAGTCGGCCCCCCTAAAGTCTAAAGGACAGTAAACTGGCCCTTTGTTTAGAAAGTTTGAAGACCCCCTGCTCTAGAACCAGCTTCAGGGTGGAGGAATATTTCAGCCAATGGAAACTCTGCTATAAGATCTACTACTGCATGGGTTTAAATAGCATCATCATCAGCAGGGGGAGGGGCTAAAAGAAGAAGGTTTAAATTGGGCAACCCGAACTCAAAAAGTGAAGATTTTCTATCATAGCTGTATATCTAAAGTGTGATCATCTAAAGCAGTGCTACACCTCTGGCTCCTAGTCTTATCATATTTGGGGTGAGATTTGGTGATGCCACTACTGTGCTGTTCACTATATTTCCTGCATGAAAGGAACCTGTACCCGAAATGACCCGCATTGCAAGGATCTCCCTGCTTCTAATCCATTCATTTTGTTGATCTGTGCTTTTTCCTCTTCTCCTGCTGCTTCTTGAAGATTCAGTCATCAGATGACCAGTCAATTGGAGGGTAAGCTGTGATATAAAAGCTCTGCCTCTACCAAGATGGCCACCATAACAGTGTTGTTCTTGCTGGAGGCTCTGACATAAGGAAGCAAAAACCCTACCTCTACCACGATAGTTAAAGATGGTGTCCCAAACACCTATCCTCCAGCTAATGTATGCTATAAGAAAGTTGCTGTGTTACATAAGAATATGTATATAGCCAGATTGTGATTTGTTTTCAGCATCTCTCAAACAAATACCATTGGAAAAATCTTTGCACATGACCAGTTTTGCCCATCTATCACAATGAGGAAATAGATACTATTGTGGTATATTGAGCAACGTAAATGATTGAGTCATTAGGTCTTGCCATTGTTTTGGAGAAGCCTTTGTCAGACAATGGACCCAAACAATGTCAATAAGAATAAGAATACACCATAGCTTGACCTTTTGACATATTTGACCCATGGGAAGTGATACTACAGTGCCATCTAGGGTTTGGAGTTAATAAATGTTTCATTCAAGGAAACTGGTGTAAGAAGATGATGGAAGTGGAAAGGGTTATGCCCATGTGGGAATGGCTAACAACCTTTCTAAAAAAGCCAGTAGCACAAACTGAAGGAGGGGAGGGGGGCTCCCTAGGGGCAACACTATATCTTCACCTCAAGGGATCCAGTTCAAAATACCACTTTTCTTTTGAATGCTTAATACTTGAAGTCCTGTTCAAGGAGGAAATTGTGGACCAGCTATAACAGAAAAGTAATTTTTAGAGTAATCTTACTGCATACATACTATTGTCACTGTTCATTTGCTAGCAAAGGGTAGTTAGGCTAATTAGTGTGTATCTTTGTGTCACTCTATATGTTCTGTAATGTTTCCTATGAGTAATTTGTATATACAATATTCTTTAGTATAGTAATAGCACATTAACCACTTGACGACAGTATAACATACATATATGGCGGCAAGACAGCTCTCCTGTGCCAGATGACATAATAGGCATGTGATCCGGGTAGAGGGCGCACCCGCGCATGTGCAGCCGGCTGTGCAGTGATTAAACACAGCCAATCATTGGGAATTCACACAGGACACAGCCCTTCCAATGTAAACAAGGTACAGCCCAGTCCAGTCAGCAGGGAAGGAATGGATTTTCCATTATAAAATCCATTACTTCCGTTAGTAAAAGCACCATACACAGTATACCAAAACACTAGCTAGACACACATTTAACCCTTTGATCACCCTAGATGTTTAACCCTTCCCAGCCAGTGTCATTAATACAGTGACTGTATTAGTGTCACTGGTTCCCAAAAAGTGTCAAAAGTTTCATTTAGTCTCCAAATGTCTGCCGCAATATCGCAGTCCCACTATAAGTTGCTGATCACCACCTTTACTAGTAAAAAATAAATAAATACAAATTCAAGTTTATATCCCATAGTTTGTAGACACTATGGGGTTGATTTACTAAAGCTTGAAAGTGAAAAATTTGGTGCAGCTCTGCACAGAAAGCAATCAGCTTCAAGGTTTTATTGTCAAAGCTTGATTGAACAACCTGAGGTTAGAAGCTGATTGGCTAGCATGCACAGCTGCACTGGTTTTTGTACTCTCCAGCTTTAATAAATCAACCCCTATAACTTTTGCGCATACCAATCAATCAATACACATATTGGTATTTTTGTTTTACTAAAATTATGTAGCAGAATACATATTGGCCTAAATTTATGAAGATATTTAATTTTTTAATTTTTTTTTATTGAATATGTTTTATAGCAGAAAGTAAAAAATATTGTTTTTAGGGTGCTTTCACACATGCGGAGCCCTTTTTGATGGGCTCTGCTGCTCAGCGGGGATCCATCCATGGATCCCCGCTGAGCCGACGGATGACAGGACAGTCTCTGCACTACTTGCAGAGACTGACCTGTCACAGCTCCATTCTCCTCTATGGAGAATTGGATGAGCACGGACCGTCTGTCTGTGCTCATCCGATCCGATCCGC
This sequence comes from Glandirana rugosa, assembly GCA_018402905.1. Classification (NCBI taxonomy): domain Eukaryota; kingdom Metazoa; phylum Chordata; class Amphibia; order Anura; family Ranidae; genus Glandirana; species Glandirana rugosa. The sequence continues at coordinate 1,882,192 of BLSH010258666.1, read as the reverse complement.
CAGGCGGATGGAAAATAGGGCTTCCATCCGTCTGTTTCTGGCGGATTGGAGCGGATCGGGTGTCAGCGGACATGTCACCGCTGACATCTGCCGCTCCATAGAGCACAATGGAGCGTCCATTTGGGTCTGCCTGGAAAACTGACAGGCGGACCCAAACGGACCGTATGTGTGAAAGGACCCTTATTTTTTCAAAATTATCGGTATTTTTTGTTTATAGCACAAAAAAATAAAAACCACAGTGGTGATCAAATACCATCAAAAGATAGCTCTATTTGTGGGGAAAAGACAGACATTTTATTTGGGTACAGCGTCACGCGACCACGCAATTGTCAGTTAAAGTACCACAGTCCTGTAGTGCCGCATCGCAAAAAATGTCCTGGTCCTGAAGGGGATTAAATCTTCTACAGGTCAAGTGGTTAATGCCTGAAGTCCTGTTTAAGGAGGAAATTGTGGACCAGCTATAACAGAATCTAAGTGATGATTTTTAGTGTACCCTTATTGCATACATACTATTGTCACTGTTCATTTGCTAGGAAAGACTAGTTAGGTTAGTTAGTGTGTATCTTTGTGTGTTCTGTAATGTTTCCTACAACTATAAGTAATTTGTAAATACAACATTTTTGTTTAGTAATAGCACAATCATATACTAAAGGATTTCCATTTCCCCGTTTTACTACAAAGTAGTCGAAAAGATGCAATCATAGCAGTTGGCCACTTCCATACAGAGACACAATGCAGAACAAGGCATGGTAAGTCACCAACAGGAAAAAGGTCATTTGCCTCTTGGTTGCCCAGTACAGGCCCTCTTTCATTTTTGACTTTAACTAAAAATAATAATAATATAAGGTTTGCCGGGGCATGTTACAAAGCATACAGATATTGTATGGTTAAAAGGAAAATGCTTTAGTATGCTTTCATTATGCCCTAACAAGATATATGATAAGCTCCGCTCTTTTAGTTGTGTATAGATACATTTTAGGAATTTCTGGTTTTGGTACATTAAGTTAAAGGCTCTCTTCCAGAGCCGCGGTCACCACGAGACTCCTTCCTCCGGCAGGCATCATTGTTACTCATCTTTGCAAATTCAGGAATCCTTTACAAAAAAAAGCTCATATTAAGTGAATCACGAGTGTATTGAATGCTCAGACCTGAAGAAGAATATATAGGATGACTTCAGACCATAATCCATATGTTCACCCCCTTCCTTTTTTGGAGGACTATCTGCGTAAAAACATCTTATCTGAGCTGAATTGGTCTAGAGGACACATTGAGACTTGCATGGTTAGCTTTGCTCTTTTCTAAATTACTTTGGAGATTATTTGGATGGTCATAGCTAAAATACCAAAATCTGTATTATAGGTCAAAAAACTCATTTAAGAGAGATGAGTCAGCCAGAATAATAACGGCTGCAAAAAAAAAAAAAAAATGTACTTGAAGCTTTGTGATCCTAACAAAGCTTGTGAACTGGAACCCTTAGTGTCATTATCAGCAGGTTATTGTTTTCACTCAAGATGCCTTTTTGATAAAGCCATGAATATGATTTGAGAAATAGGCAAGGTTAAGTCAATTCTTTATCTTTTGCTTTCTCTTTGATCTTGGCTTTCAGGGTTTGTAATTTTTAATTTGCTCCAGTTAGGCTTATTAAGTTGTTTTCTTGTTTCCTACAGTGGAAATAAAGAGGGAAAAAAACAGAAGACGCAGACAAAAATATTGTTTGCTTCTCCTTAGTTTAAAGCCATAGTTTAATTTGTAAGCCATTGTAAATCACAGTGCTAAGCAAGTGGGGAGAAAATGAGGGGAGAGAGGAGAGAATAAAAGAGAGAGAGGGAGAAGTGAGAGAGAAAGGAGAGAGAAAGAGAGAGAAAGGAAATAATGAGAGCGAGGGAGAGAGAGAGGAGAGAAAGGAGAGAGAGGGAGAGAGGAGAGAAAGGAGAGAGAGGGAGAGAGGAGAGAAAGGAGAGAGAGGGAGAGAGAAGAAATAATGAGAGAAAGATAGAAGGAAAGAAGGAGAGAGAGAGAAAGGAAATAATGAGAGTGAGGGAGAGAAGGAGAGAGAGAGAAGAAATAATGAGAGAGATATAAGGGGAGATGAGAGAGAGAAAGAAAGGCAGTCATGACATGAGAAGAGAGAGAGAAAGGAGAGAGAAAAAGGAGAGAGAGATAGAGAGAGAGAGAGAGAGAAAGGAGGGAGAGAGAGAGAAGAGAGAAAGGAGGGAGAGAGAGAGAAGAAATAATGAGAGAGAGAGAAGAAATAATGAGAGAGAGAAGAAATAATGAGAGAGAGAAGAAATAATGAGAGAGAGAAGAAATAATGAGAGAGGGAAGAAATAATCAGAGAGAGAGGGAGAGAGAAAAGAGAAAGTCATGACATGGGAGAAAGAAAGGAGAGAATGAAAGAGAGAGAACAAGGCAGTCATGACATGAGAAAGAGGGAGAGAACGAGAGTCGGTGTAGAGAGAAAGGAAAGAATAAAAGTGAGAGAAGGTTCGGTAGGTTCGGCCGAACTTCAGAAAAAAGTCCGGGTTCGGTACCGAACTTAACCCGAACTTTATCCCAAATCCCGAACCCCATTGAATTCAATGGGGACCCAAACTTTTCGGCACAAAAATGACTGTAAAAGAGTCCTGGAAAGTGCTAGTGGGCTGCAAAATGATTTTAGAACAATAATCTGTCCCTTATATCAACAGCAGGAACCTGACCCTATAGAACTAGGAGATGATTTTAGAACAATAATCTGTCCCTCTAAGCAGTAGACTCTACCTAGTCCAGTCAGATGGTTCTGTAATGCAGGATGATGACGAAAATCCCTGTCTAACGTCTAGAGTAGGACGTAATGTCTTGGTAGACTGACCTGATCCATCTCAGATGACGAATCTCCCTGTCTAATAACAAGATTTTAGTAGAGGATCAAGATATCCCAGTCCAAGGACGACAACTATATTCCCTGTCTAATAACAAGATTTTAGTAAAACGTCGGGTGATCGTGAAAGGTCCTGAGAAAATGTCAGTAAAAACACGGCTTTTCAAACCCAGGGGTAACTTAAGTTACCCCAAGCCCTAAACCCTATTTCAAGCCCAATTCAAGCCATGGCTTGGGCCTGAAAAAAGACTTCAAGCCGGCTTGGATGGCTTGGAAGAGAGTGAAAATAAGAAAGGAAAGAGAGATGTGGCTGAGAGCAAGAGAGGGAGAAAGAGTACAGTACTGACGGAACAAGAGAGAGAAAGTAAGAGAGGAAAGAAAGAGGGTACAGTACTGAAAGAGAAAAGAGAGAGGGAGAGAGAGACTAATAAAGAAGGGAGAGAGTAATAAAGAAGAGAG
>BLSH010258666.1:1858996-1878659 GCA_018402905.1 Glandirana rugosa | reverse complement strand
AAAGAAAGAAAGAAAGAAAGAAAGAAAGAAAGAAAGAAAGAAAGAAAGAAAGAAAGAAAGAAAGAAAGAAAAAGGAAGAAAGAGAGAAAGAAAGAGAGAGAGAGAGAGAAAGAAAGAAAGAAAGAAAGAAAGAAAGAAAGAAAGAAAGAAAGAAAGAAAGAAAGAGAAAGAAAGAAAGAAAGAAAGAAAGAAAGAGAGAAAGAAAGAAAGAAAGAGAGAGAGAAAGAGAGAAAGAAAGAGAGAGAGAAAGAGAGAGAGAAAGAAAGAAAGAGAGAGAAAGAAAGAAAGAAAGAAAGAAAGAAAGAAAGAAAGAAAGAAAGAAAGAAAGAAAGAAAGAAAGAAAGAGAGAAAGAAAGAAAGAAAGAAAGAAAGAAAGAAAGAAAGAGAGAGAAAGAGAGAGAGAAAGAAAGAAAGAAAGAAAGAAAGAAAGAAAGAAAGAAAGAAAGAAAGAAAGAAAGAAAGAAAGAAAAAGGAAGAAAGAGAGAAAGAAAGAGAGAGAGAAAGAGAGAGAGAAAGAAAGAAAGAGAGAAAGAAAGAAAGAAAGAAAGAAAGAAAGAAAGAAAGAAAAAGGAAGAAAGAGAGAAAGAAAGAGAGAGAGAGAGAGAAAGAAAGAAAGAAAGAGAGAAAGAAAGAAAGAAAGAAAGAAAGAGAGAGAGAAAGAGAGAAAGAAAGAAAGAGAGAAAGAGAGAAAGAAAGAAGAGATACTCTGGAGCTGTACTGCAGATCTATGAGGGTTTTCAGAACCATGGACAGCTCACACACAGCACTCCATTGCTCACTCTTGTATTATCTGAGTCAATCAGTACCAAACCTAAATAATGTCCTCATGCAGAAAAATCCACTTTTCTCTATCTGCAGCTCTGAAGTGACATGCTACATGTTGAGTGGCACAAGTGTTCGGATTTCACACACAGATCAAAATCAGATTGTAATCTAGGAAACACAGGAGACGGTTGCAGGCTAACACGACCATACATCAAGGAACAGTGCTAGTCCCACATCAAGGGCTAGTAAACTGCAATAAATTATTTTTGGCTTTGGGTTTAGATAAGGTTTTAGGCTCCCATTGAATCCAGAGCAGGGTCACGTGTGCAGGTGGGATATAATCAATGAAATGCCTAATGCCCTGTACACACGGGACGACGATCGTACGTACGATCATCGCAAATCGTATGTTGCATAATGTAAATAGCATACTGACGTGCACCCGACGGTCGTACATACAACTTGCGGCCGGCCGAATGTGATGACACGAACGAGCGTATAAAGAGGAAGTGCTGGTATTGTAGCGTCACCCTTTGGGCTCCTTCACCTAATTTTGTTTAGTTAAAGTGGAGTTGGCGCATGCGTGTTTAGCACAATACAACTTGTTGTACCCAACTGCTCTACACACGATACAACGGTCGTATGCGAGCTTGTTGGTACGACCAAGTTTTGTAGTCCGCTCATACAACTCCCATGTACGACCGTCGTATGTTCGACTGTTGAAAGCGCGCACACAAACGATCGATTTTGCATACAACGGTCGTGAGTGCGATGTGTTGAATGCGATCGTCGTCCCGTGTGTACGAGGCTTTGCTCTGATTGAAAGATCTTACCCTGACAAGGTGGTAGGAGAATATCTGCAGAGGTCCAGAAATCCCCAATCTTATACAATTGTTTCCAGATACAAGTGTAGCTGATTTGGCCCCATATTACATCCGTGGGTATGTGTAGGATAAGTATATACAGTATTCATGTAAATAGGATTGAAATGTAAGAGCTCTCTCAGTGTGTCACCATGTTTTCTGTTCATCTGCTATGTGGTTTATTCACATGCACCTTATTATAGGACATAGTTCAGCACCCAGCATGTAGGTTAATATACCACTATGCATTTGTATGACACATCATCAGTGCCTTTCCATGTGCATTTGCTGCATTTACAATGTATTTCCTTAAAGTTTCATTAGATGGTAATACATTATCTAGCTGCACTGATATATCCAAAGTAAAAAAAATAAAGAAAGCAATATCTGCATGGTATTTCTCAGGGTGGGTTTCCTAATGGTGGCAATGTGTAATTTGTGTTGGCATGACCGCTGGTAGTGTCCATTGGTAGAGCATGTGACAGGGTGACAACGCAGGAGCAAAATTGGGAGTCAGCGACAGAGCATTGTCACCCTATAACAGGAAGTGCCTGAACAAAGATCTTTATGGCAGGATCCCCAGAGATTATCTTAAAGAAGTATTCCAGGGATGGCAATTTTTGCATAGTTACTTTAATCCAGTTTATACCATACATGTGAGAACCCTCTAGAACGGGGACCTCCAGCTGTTGCAAAACTGCAAGTCCCATCATGCCTCTGCCTCTGGGTGTCATGCTTGTGGCTGTCAAGAGTCTTGCTATGCCTCATGGGACTTGTAGTTCTGCAACAGCTAGACGTCCACTAATTGCATATCCCTACTCTAGAAGCTGGAAATCACTGTAGTTGACGCTGCTACTACAGTGATATCCACTGGCTTCCAGGTACCGTGCTGAGTGACTGGCTTGTATTATGAACACAGGAGGTTGGCCACTTGATATGGACGCCATTCAGGGAATGCTTTGTATATTCTCAATGACTGAAAACGCTCTCCAATTACATGAGGTGGAGAATGTGATGTCCCTGCCCAGCCTCTCCACCCAATCCAGTCACTTGAAAAAAAAGTAAAGCATTCTCTGAATGGTGCCCCTGCTGAGCAGCCGACCTCCTGTGGTCAGAATGCAGCCAGGCAGCCACTCAGCACGGGACCAGGAAGCTAGTGGAGATCACTGCAGTATTGGTGTAGTAGCAGTGTCTACTACAGTGATGCCCACCTTCTAGAGGCATTCCATTGGTATGGTACATATATGCACAGTTACATTGGTCCAAGCTAGGGCAGCTAGAGAACATATTGAAAATGGTGTTAACATGTTAAAACATCAATGGGATTTTTTTAGTGATTGGGTTTACATACACTTTAAGCATATTTTGTATTGCAGAGTTGAAGCGAGACTTTATTCCAGAGGAGCATGGATGTAGATGGATGGGTGCAGACGCCATGTTTAGGTCTATATAATTACAGCGGAACTTCACTCCCTTAATCAACATTGACTATTTTTGTTCCTTATGCTGCTAGCATTAGTAAATAGAGAAGTAATAGATCAGTACATAGGAAGGAACAGTATGCTATATTTTTGCATTTCTTATGTTACTTTCTGGTTTCCATGTGTAGGAAAATAATAATAATAAAAAATAAGGAAAAAATAGCTAGAAAATGCACCTTTGGCTGTGTGGAGGAAAACCCTTGCACCAGCCCTGCGCTCTCCTGCCTGCATACCTGAGCTAAGGGCAGATAGATTCCAGGAAGTAAATGCTACATTAATCATCTGCCCTTACTCAAGATGGCCACACCTAGAAATACTAGGGGGGCAGGGGGGTTTTCAAAGTGATTTCTCAGCAAAAAAAAATAAAGCATGGAGACATAGATGCATGGGGAGAGTTTGCTTTGAATATTAAAAATGCATTAAAGTTGTAGATCCAGGTGGGAGGCGGTGGTTCCCGGGTTAGACAACGAGGATTGGGAAGATATGTGGGACGTACCCTTCACGAGATTCATCTCCACCAGAGACCAACTTATCCTCTATAAATTTTTGCACCGAGTAAATCTAACTCTGGCAAAGATAGCTAAAATAGTTGGCCTACACAATTCGCCCTGTTGGAGATGTTTGGCTGAGGGAGCAGATTTCATGCACATTTTTTGGGATTGTCCGGCCATAGTGAACTACTGGAAAGGTGTCCTGGCTTGTATAGAGGATATAACCTCGATCCCATCGATCCCATCACTCAAGACTTGTCTACTTGGCTTGGTTGATGAGTTGGCCCCCAGTGTGGCTATTAGAACCCTTCTAACCGTGTTATTATTCCAGGCCAGGAAACGTAGTTCTGACCTGGGAGAACCCTTCCCTGCCCTCGGTCGAGTCATGGAAGGCTCTGGTGAATAGAGCTCTACCATATTATAAAGCAATGTATCTTAACAGGGGAGCCCTCCTAAAATTTGACAAGGTTTGGGGGGGGGGGGTGGGGGCGGTGGTTGGCATCCCCTTCCACAGGGACTGACTAGACACATACCCACCCTATTTATGGACTCTTGTTGGTCTAGACAGAGCTGGTGAGTTTCTGCGCTGGCGCAATGGGTCTGGTAATGCATCGATGAATGATTTGTGATTGATATGAACATATTTTTCTGGCAACCTGTTGTAATAATGCTAATCTAACGAATGTTCTAACTGGGTAAATATTGTCTGACTGTAAAGTATGGTATCACGTGAGCCCAATATCCTTACGGTATAGGGTGAAGTGCATTGTCCCCCTTCTAAGCCCCCACCCCACTCCATACCCCTCTTTTCCCAACTGTTGTTTATAGGGTCGTATGTACCAAGGACTGCTGCACAGTCCCTTGTGTGTTGTGTTTATATGTTTTGTTGTAAAACAATAAAAATGAATTTTCCAAAAAGAAAAAAATGCATTAAAGTGTTACTAAACCCAGGAGCCTGCAGTCACTATATCTGCTCTCCCCAGGATCCTGCATTAACTATATCTGCTCTCCCCAGGAGCCTGCAGTCACTATATCTGCTCTCCCCAGGAGCCTCCAGTCACTATATCTGCTCTCCCCAGGAGTCTGCAGTCACTATATCTGGTCTCCCCAGGAGTCAGCAGTCACTATATCTGGTCTCCCCAGGAGTCTGCAGTCACTATATCTGCTCTCCCCAGGAGCCTGCAGTCACTATATCTGCTCTCCCCAGGATCCTGCAGTCACTATATCTGCTCTCCCCAGGAGCCTGCAGTCACTATATCTGGTCTCCCCAGGAGTCTGCAGTCACTATATCTGCTCTCCCCACGGAGCCTGCAGTCACTATATCTGATCTCCCCAGGAGCCTGCAGTCACTATATCTGCTCTCCCCAGGAGCCTGCAGTCATTATATCTGATCTCCCCAGGAGCCTGCAGTCACTATATCTGGTCTCCCCAGGAGCCTGCAGTCACTATATCTGGTCTCCCCAGGAGCCTGTAGTCACTATATCTGGTCTCCCCAGGAGTCTGCAGTCACTATATCTGCTCTACCCAGGAGCCTGCAGTCACTATATCTGGTCTCCCCAGGAGTCTGCAGTAACTATATCTGCTCTCCCCAGGAGCCGGCAGTCACTATATCTGATCTCCCCAGGATCCTGCAGTCACTATATCTGCTCTCCCCAGGAGCCTGCAGTCAGTATACCTGGTCTCCCCAGGAGCCTGCATCCACTATATCTGGTCTCCCACAGTACACAGAACATGGAAATACAATTATTTTAGTAAATCTAAACTGCTAAATACCTTTTCTCATCAGCAGTATGTAGCAGCCTTGTGACTTCTATCAGAGTCTGGTTAAAGCTTGTAGGAGTTTTCATTCTTCCCTGATTGTCCTATGAGGCTGCAGGACCCCTGACTCTCTGTGTGGATAGTGCTGTTTGGCCCTGTGCTGATCACATGCACCCTCACAAGAAAAGCAAAAAGAATCTCTAGCAATACACACCAAACTGAGCATATGCAGAGTGCCCCAAAGGCTCTGTACTATCAGAAGATGGACTGGGGACAGTAAAAGAAGGTGAGGATCAGAGAAGACAGGATCATACAGCCTTTTTACACAATGCAGAGGATTAACTTCTTACGTTCCACAGTGAGTATAACAAGCATGCTTTACTACATATATACACTGATTTTACTTTTGTGGGTTTAGTAGTAACACTTTAAATAGCGTGCTTGGTTTGTGGTACTCAGGCGCTGTGTAGTTCAACCTTAATACACCAATAACTACACAAACATGCAGACATGGTGAAGTGGATTTTGTGCTTTATATATATTCATCGAAATGTACTTTTCTCATCAGAATGCCGCTATAAATGTTGTTTATTAATAGAGATGTAAGAGAAGACACGGCATAATATCACGGGGAAGTCTGCCCATCCAAGGTATGAATTACCCCATTTTCTCTTCCAATCCGTTTGAAGACTAATGCGGTTAGCGCAGAGATACGGTCTTGACGTAATTTACATTGGAAATGCGCTTACACTGGAAATGAGAAATCTTCAGGTCCGTAAGTGGAATTTGCATCAGCCCCGCTCCCGGTTTGGTTCTTTCATGCCGAATATAAACAAAGGTTATGCAGTAATTGGTGAACTATCAGAGGGACGTTATTGCTCAGGAATGAGCACCATGTCCAACACAAATAGCTGCTTAATAATTTAGATTGAACGTGTCGCTGAGTTGATGAGCAAACAGGTCAAACGGTAAAAGAGCTGTAGGTTTCCTGCGAGAAGTAATTTTCTAACCTTGACACAATATTCAATGTATTTTGTGTAATAACATCAGCTATGAGATTAAAAAAAGGAGAAGAAATGTTATATAAAATAAACCTTAACTACTGTATATTCAATTACAAAAAGGTTGGTCCAAGACTTAAAGGGCAACTCCAGTCGAATAGCTAAATACATGACTTAGACACATCGGTAGGAACTGGTTTGCCTCCTGAAGGGTGGGGAAATAATTGCCCATACTGCGATTCATTGTAAAAGAAATAGTAACAATGCTTTTCCAAGGCTGCAGTCCTATTGGCTTTGTGTCACTGCCCCGCCTCTTACCTGCCCTTTGGACTACCAGCATGCTGTCATTGGCCAACCAAAGCTCTCTTCTTTCTGATCTTTCTGATGAGCTTTCAGATTAATTGAGTTAAAAACACAAAACAATTCTTACATTCCAACTCAACAAGGTTTTATATTGTCTCACATGATACTCACTAGTGAGAGTTCATGTCATTAAGTCGGCATCCCCCCCCCCCACTACAGCATTACAACATGGGGACTGATCATGTGATTAAAGTAGGCACCCCCCACTACAGCGCTACAACACGGTGACTGATCATGTGATTAAAGTAGGCACCCCCCACTACCGCACTACAACACGGGGACTGATCATGTGATTAGAGTAGGCACCCCCCACTACAGCGCTACAACACGGGGACTGATCATGTGATTAAAGTAGGCACCCCCCACTACAGCGCTACAACACGGGGACTGATCATATGATTAAAGTAGGCACCCCCCACTACAGCACTACAACACGGGGACTGATCATGTGATTAAAGTAGGCACCCCCCACCACATCGCTACAACACGGGGACTGATCATGTGATTAAAGTAGGCACCCCCCACTACAGCGCTACAACACGGGGACTGATCATGTGATTAAAGTAGGCACGCCCCCTACTACACCACTAAAACATAGGGACTGCTCATGTGATTACAGTAGGCACCACCCACCCCTCCACTACAGCACTACAACATGGGGACTGATCATGTGATTAAAGTAGGCACGCCCCCTACTACACCACTAAAACATGGGGACTGATCATGTGATTAAAGAAGGCACCCCCCACTACAGCACTACAACACTGGGACTGATCACGTGATTAAAGTAGGCACCCCCCACTACAGCACTACAACACTGGGACTGATCATGTGATTAAAGTAGCCCCCCCCCCCAACTACAGTGCTACAATACTGGGACTGATCATGTATATCTCCCAGATGTCCCGGATTTCAAGGGACTGCTCTGATTTGGAACAAAGTCCCTTTGTCCCTCTATCCTCCTCATTTGTTTATCATTTTGGTCTGATCTAAAAAGTTGTATATAAAATGCACTTTTTATCTATCAAAAAGTGTTTCCCAGTGCTAAACCTTTCATCCAATTTCCTAATTGCTACATTGGTAAATTCCAAAAGCCAATATAAAGGAATAGCAGTGGTAAAGAAAGCACGTTTGGGTTACTTTAATCATTTTTCTTCTATAATTCCCCTTTAAGGGGGCATGACAGGGGGTGTGTCCTATGCTACATACTTTTGCTAATAGTTGTCCCTTGCTCCCATCCCAAAAAGTTGGAAGGTATGCATCATGTGATCAAAGTTGGCAGTCCCTCCCACTACAACACCCTTCAGTGCTCACCCTGAGAAAGGTACAGCAATGGGTGATCTCAGTACCTGCACAGCAGAAGCAGGTAGAAATCTCCAACAAAGTTTTTACAATCTTTGCAGTTGTTTTTTGATCAAATCTTTATGTTTCTGTTTAAGACTTGATCATGTTTGTTTCTGTCTTGGAAACTTGGAATTGTTTCCCCCCATGTGCTGAATAACTCCCCCCCCCCCCCCTGCACTTTTAATATTCGTCGTATTAATGCTCCTTTCCGAGCCAACTAACTTTGGTATGATCTGGGGGATTTTGCGGATCCCTCTGCGTTCTCCATCAGACCTGCCGGTAATACGGAATAGGTCCGTACAAAGAATTAATTATGACATATTAAATTTAAAGGTACACTGTACAGGCACGTTGTTAAATTTATTGGTACAATTAGTTCTTTTATCGTTCCGGGGACGCTTTTTAGTGACTTCCAGATGTTTAAGGCAGCTGATTTGCCAGTGGGATTCGGCTGGAATGGAGTGGATGGAGTTTTCTGTTTCTTGCCGCCTTGTTATTAGTTCAAGGAGAAAGAGATTAAAAAACACTGACAAATCTGCAACTAACTTTACGCTGTTTACTGGGAGGGGAAAGAACTGAAATACGAGACTGTAACAGTGCGGAAGGCTTTGTGCTGAACGGTGCACAAGCAAGTAGACTCCTACTGCAGCAGGAGGAGTGAGACTCAGGGGCAGAGCTTAAAGCGGAGTACCACCCTAAAGTGGAACTTCCGCTTTAATGGAAGGTGACCCCCCAACATGCCACAGTTGGCATGTCTTTTTTTGGGGGGGGTGACCAGGGACCCTGTTTTCACAGGGTCCCAGGTCCACTTCCTCCCCTGGTGCCGCGGCTCCAGGAAGTAAGTGCACCTTCCCCCCTCCCTCTCGGCGATCTTCTGGGACATATCACAGGTCCCAGAAGATATGCTTGCCAGTCACAAGGTGCAGCATGACTCGCGCATGCGCAGTGCGCGCCCGGCTTTGAAGTCAAAGGGGGAGGGGTTGAAGAGCTAGCCTTCGGGCGACCGCATTGCTGGAACGAGGGACAGGTGAGTGTCCGATTGTTAAAAGTCAGCAACTACAATTTTTGTAGCTGCTGATATTTACATGGGTGGAACTCCGCTTTAAAGTCTGTATGAGTAGATTTCTGACATGTCACAATATACAGCAACGGTTTAATTTTTCAAGAAATCAGTCTGATCATTAAAAAGCCATCCTTGAGCTTCAGTCCAGTGACTTTGCCTAGGCTGAGAAGATTTCATCCGTCTGTTGCAGGCAGAAGAATGCATTTCCTTAGTCTCCTCTGCCTAGGGTTGCCACCGCATCCCTTTAAACCCGAACACATATGAATTACACAGGTTGTTCTGTGGCTGATTAAGGTGGCAATTAAACCCACTTGGTACTTATCTGCATTAAATTATCCTCAGAACCTGTGTTATCCATATGTGTTTGGGTTCAAAGGGATGAGGTGGCAACCCTACCCCTACCCCAGTGATCAGACTGGGAATATTCCCCGGGTACTAACATTTATAGGTAAAGTTGATCCAGGGGATATCCGATTGTCTCTCAGGGGATCAAGAAAGAATATTTCCCCCGCTGGAGCAAATTGGATCATATTTTGCTGGGGATTTTTGCCTTCCTCTGGATCAACTGTGGGTATAGGATTGTGTATATGGGATTGTATGATTTTTTTCCCTTTTATTAGTTGAACTAGATGGACTTGTGTCTTTTTTAAACCAGACTAACTATGTAACCAATGATGGGGCACTATTCCTTTCACTGACACCAATGATGGGGCACTATTCCTTTCACTGACACCAATGATGGGGTACTATTCCTCCCACTGACACCAATGATAGGGCACTATTCCTCCCACTGACACCAATGAAGGGGCACTATTCCTTCCACTGATACCAATGATGGGGCACCATTCCTCCCACTGACACCAATGATGGGGAACTATTCCTCCCACTTACACCAATGATGGGGCACTATTCCTCTCAGTGACGCCAATGATGGGGCACTATTCCTCCCACTGACACCAATGATGGGGCACTATTCCTCCCACTGACACCAATGATGGGGCACTATTTCTCCCAGTGACGCCAATAATGGGGCACTATTCCTCCCACTGATACCAATAATGGGGCACCATTCCTCCCACTGACACCAATGATGGGCCACTATTCCTCCCACTGATACCAATGATGGGGCACCATTCCTCCCACTGACACCAATGATGGGGAACTATTCCTCCCACTGACACAAATGATGGGGTGCTATTCCTCCCAGTAACACCAATGAGAGGGCATTATTCCTCCCATTGATACCAATAATGGGCACTATTCCTCCCACCGACACCAATGACTGGGGCACTATTCCTCCCACTGATACCAATAATGGGGTACCATTCCTCCTACTGACACCAATGATGGGGCACTTTTCCTTCCACGGACACCAATGATGGGGCACTATTTCTCCTACTGATACCAATGATGGGGCACTATTCCTCCCACTGACACCAATGATGGGGCACTATTCCTCCCACTGACACCAATGATGGGGCACCATTCCTCCCACTGACACCAATGATGGGCCACTATTCCTCCCACTGATACCAATGATGGGGCACCATTCCTCCCACTGACACCAATGATGGGGAACTATTCCTCCCACTGACACAAATGATGGGGCGCTATTCCTCCTAGTAACACCAATGATAGGGCATTATTCCTCCCATTGATACCAATAATGGGCACTATTCCTCCCACCGACACCAATGACGGGGCACTATTCCTCCCACTGATACCAATAATGGGGTACCATTCCTCCTACTGACACCAATGATGGGGCACTTTTCCTTCCACGGACACCAATGATGGGGCACTATTTCTCCCACTAATACCAATAATGGGGCACCATTCCTCCTACTGACACCAATGATGGGGCACTATTCCTCCCACTGACACCAATGATGGGCACTATTCCTTCCACTGACCCGAATGATGGGGAACTATTCCTCCTACTGATACCAATGACGGGGAACCATTCTTTCCACTGATACCAATGATGGGGCACTATTCCTCCCGCTGACACCAATGATTAATTTGTAGCAAGTCACAAGGTGAGAGGCTGCAGCAGGGGCCAATCTGTGTTAGTATTTTTTGGGGGTGCTCACAAATGTCTAAGGATGGGGTTACTCAAGTGTAACTCTTAGGAGGTGAGGATTAGAGGGCTGACAAGGCTCCTGCAAATTAAGCAGCGTTGTCAGCCCTCCACAGGACATACAGACTACACAGAGGCACCAGCTGAATTAGCAGGAAACATTTAATGCCACTAGGAGAACAATTTGTCTACCAGGGCAATTTTTACATTTTTTGCATACATGTTAAAATCTGCATTTTTGACAGAAATTACTGTGAACGCTCCCCAAAAAATATATTTACTGAAAGCACACCCTGGAGAATGAAATGGTGGTAGGTGCAATTTTATTATGTTGCGCAGGTACTTATCATATTTTCAGCAAAAAAATAAAATAAATGAATTTTACAATATTATACCCAATGTTTTGGTAAAATATAAAGGTTGGGGTTACTTTGAGTAAATAGATGCCCAACAATTTTAAGCCCTATGCCTCATGCACATGGGACGTTTTCTTATCTCTCCTAGACCCCTGTCCTCCTGGCAGCAGCGTTTTGCCAGAAAAAAAAACAATTGACGCTTGTAAAGCCAGCCAATCGGAATGAGAGCCAGGCAACTAGCATTTTAAAAAGAAAAAAAAAAGTTGAATGGGGAAATTTTTGTCTCACGCAATAACTGACCATAAAAGCGCCAGCAGACGTAGTTTACAGGTTCATCATATAGGCATTGCGCGCTGTAAAGGGGCCCATATGGCGCTGATGCCACTCTGGAGGCTACAAGTTCAGACATTATCAAGACTTGGCAGGAGAGACCACGGCATGCGTAAAGTCAGTCGAGGAGTTTGTGGATCTCCTGCTGGCGCCTTAGCGCTGCGATACGACCGTCAGCTGTTTCGCGTTGCCGTACAGGGGAGGCGGCGGGCTCGGCTGAGTTATGAAACTGTCTTTCTTCGCACATCTGGTCTTCCGAGAAATCATATAAATGTCAGGAGTCCGGCGGCAGGGAAACTTCTAGCGACTTATAGCGAATGGAAAAAAGAATAACGAACGGTCGCGAAGGTCTAAACCCAATTGATGAAATCTCGGATAAACTTTATTCGACCTTTACAAGTTGCGTTTAATCATATGCAAATCTGCAGTTTTCGTTAACATCATCCCTGGTGATCCCGCCATGAAGGTCCTTCTTCAGGCACTTCCTGTTACAGGGTGACAACACTCTGTCCTCTGTTTCATAATGGTGCTCCTATGTTGTCACACAGTTATATTAATGCCTGATGTGCTGACACACATTGTACAGGCGTGGTCCCCTGTTGTCACCAGCATGAAGATGGTTAAAGTGACAGTAACCTTTTTTTTTTGCATTCCAGCTGCAGATGTCTTATAAAGGAATTCCAACCTAAGAATATGTTTAAAAATGTCCTCTCATCTCCCCCCTGCTACCTACCCTGCCTTCCCTGTGTAAAAAGATCTGTATATTTACCTTTTTGTTTTAGTTTACTCCGGTCCACTCACATAATCCCCTCTGTCAATGAGCTGTGGCTGCAGGGGAGAAGAGCTAGCACGCGTCAACAGCTGGAAACTCCCTCCTCTCCCCTGCAGACGCTGCTCACTGACACAAGGAAGCCGGAGTTGTGGAATCACGACATCATGTGAGTAGATAAGTACCCAAATGTGTCTTTCTAATAGCCTTCTGTGTAGCAGCACTCAGACTGGGAGTGGGAGGCTCTGCATACACTTGTGCTTTGAGGGAACATGCTGACACGAGGCAGGAGCAGAGGGATTCTGTTGTTGTATGCTGTGCAATGTGCAAATTGGGAGAGTTGTTATTGACCAACCTATGCTGCTGCAGCAGTGGAGTTCAAGGATCAGGTTGTGCTGTCTGGCAGGGAAGTCTGGATCACAAGATCTGGTGTTGGTCTGTTTTGGTCCATTCTGGTCTTGGTCCATTCTGGTCTTGGTTTGTTCTGGTCTTGGTTCATTCTGGTTTTGGTCCGTTCTGGTCTTGGTCTGTTCTGGTCTTTGCTTAGTCTTGGTCTGGTCTGGTCTTGGTTTGTTCTGGTCTTGGTTTGTTCTGGTCTTGGTCTGTTCTGGTCTTGGTCTGTGCTGGTTTTGGTCCATTCTGGTCTTGGTTTGTTTTGGTCTTGGTCCATTCTGGTTTTAGTCTGGTCTTGGCCTGGTCTTGGTCCATTCTGGTTTTGGGCTGTTCTGGTCTTTGCCTGGTTTTGGTCTAGTCTTGGTCAGTTCTGGTCCTGGTTTGTTCTGGTCTAGAGGTCCATTCTGGTCTTAGTCTGGTCTTGTCTTGGTCTGGTCTTGGTCTGGTCTTGATTTGTTCTAGTCTTGGTCCATTCTGGTTTTGGTCTGTCTTGGTCTTGCTCTGGTCTGGAAGAATTCATTGGTCATTCTGGACTATTGGCTTCAGTAGGTTGAGGCTTCTTTGAGCTACACTGTTTATGACCTGCTGGTCATCATGGGTTCAGTTAAACCTTTGCATCCGTGGCATTGAACAGTTCAAAGTAATTGTTCTGTCACATTTACATTCAATTTTTATGGTACTGAACTGCATCAGGTTTTTATTGTTTAGTAGTATGCTGACATCTAGTCCAGGGTTTAGGCCACTACAACTTGTTTATTATGTTATTCTGGTTTCTCCGTCTGTCCTCCCATCCTGTTTAGTGCTAGTTCAGTCCTAGCCAGACCGTCCCTCTTTCTTCCATATTCCCTCAGTAAGTGTTAGTTCTTCACAGAGACAGGGCTTAGGAAAAGCCATTGACTTCTTACACTTCAAAAGACTGGAAAGCCACCCCATGTACTACAGTTATCTGAAGTAAAAATTGTGTTGGATTCAACTCCTGTGTCTTACTGAAGAGTTAAGCTGCCTGTGGATAATGCTAAGTCAGCAGGTGTCTATACTGTCAGGAAAGACTGGGTTTAATAAGTTATGTCAATGCATAAAGCGATATTTGAAACAGAAAAGTATACAAATCTGTATATGTAATGTCATAGAGAGAAGTAATATGATGCAGAAAATATGTAAAAATATAACATTCACAAGAAAGGTTACAATATCACAATATACACGTTCCCTTCAAATACAATAAAGTTTCCCTTTTAAGTTCAAAGCCTCTATATTACTCCATAATTGTATTTCTGACCTTCAGGAAATACCCCCAAAAAGGCAATCTAATACCAAGTAACAAATGTTCTCCTCCGCAGTGACTGAAAGGCACTTCCAGCCGTACGGAGAACTCGAAGACGTGGAGATGACGGCTCCGCCGGCTCCAATAAGTTGCAATCAAGTATTTATTGAAGCCATTGATCTGTGTTGTGTATCCAGCAATCATTTTCTCATAAGTCACAGCCGTTTGTCTATTTATTTGATTACCTTGTTTGTGCTGTAGGTTTGTCCTTTGCCCGCCAAGGACCTTTAAAGAAAGGAAAAGAAACACGAGCCGACCCCATGTAATTATGTTGTGTAATACTCGCTATTAACACCCTACAACCGTGTCTGGTCACTCATTTCAGGAAGAAGGTAAAATCAATCAGGGAGCTGATAGGATGTCCAGAAAACACCATCAACATTCTACAAAAGTCCCCAAAACTTATTGAAATTAGTTATCTGATCTCTGAGCAGGACTACAGGCTCTTTTCAGTGACCAGAGACATCAAAACTTCTCCATTTCTCATATATATATATATACACTACTATATTGTCAAAAGTATTGGGACACTTGCCTTTACACGCACGTAAACTTTAATGGCATCCCAGTCTTAGTCCGCAGGGTTCAATATTGGGTTCGCCCACCCTTTGCAGCTATAACAGCTTCAGCTCTTCTAGGAAGGCTGTCCACAAGGTTTAGGAGTGTCTATGGGAATGTTTGACCATTCTTCCAGAAGAGCATTTGTGAGGCCAGGCGCTGATGTTGGACGAGAAGGCCTGGCTCGCATTCTCTGCTCTAATTCATCCCAAAAGTGTTCTATTGGGTTGAGGTCAGGACTCTGTGCAGACCATTCAAGTTCCTCCACCCCAACCTCACTCATCCATGTCTTTATGGGCCTTTCTGACTGTTTCCAGAATCTTTATGAACATTGCCAAAAGTGTGTTGTGAAGGATGGCGATTATTTTGAAGGCCAATAAAAGTTATATGTTTTTAGCTTCTGTTGTGTGCTTCTGTTGTGTTTGTCTTCTGATACCGTTCACCGAACATTTTAGACACACCTCGTATGCGGTGGCCTCAGCCAATGCTGCCAACTGACGCGCTTCGTCCCACCCACCGGGGCTTAGTCATAGAGCAAGGATATGCAATTAGCGGACCTCCAGCTGTTGCAGAACTACAAGTCCCATGAGGCATAGCAAAACTCTGACAGCCACAAGCATGACACCCAGAGGCAGAGGCATGATGGGACTTGTAGTTTTGCAACATCTGGAGGACCGCTAATTGCATATCCCTGTCATAGAGGTACAGTGGAGGAGGAGAGGCTTCAGAGGAAGCCATGGTTGTCACCCTAGGCAGCTTTCCTGATATTAACTATAAACATCTCTGCATTCGGTACTTAGTTTACAGAAGATAGCTAGAAAGGAAGACATTTTTCGGTGCAGCTCACAGGAAGTGATGAGGACATGGCTTTTCTGGCAGGATCAAAAAGTGTTTTCTCTAGTTGCTGAGAATGTTCTTAGCTTGAAAAAAAAAGAAAATGAAGGCAGCCAGCATATACATCCATACCTAAAAGAGGGGCAGTTGTGGAGGCAAGAGAAATGAAGAGAATTACATTTTTAAACAAAAGTTGCTCTTTTCAAAGGAAGGAACGAGCGAATTCAGCGTTTGCACACGTCATTGTAACCGTTATTTCACTGTAACTTTTGTAACCGTTTTGGTTTTTACGTTTAGCGCTCCTTCGACATCTAGGTGTAGCCGTGATCCTTTCAATGAACTTCCCTCGTCGTCTTTAATTCCGCTGTAGAAATGCTAATTCTCTCCACACAAACCATAACTGGCTGCATCAGATTCAAGAAATAGAGTACAATCTCTACATCCACCGACAATTAACAACCTGCTCCTGAAGATAACTCTTGCTTCGAAGTATATTAATCTTGGTTGTAAAACCATTAAGCCTCCTCGGATGTGACATCGCCTAATTTGTTACTTTTCCAAAACCCCCCTTTTTTATTCCAAGAGTGAAAATTCATGAGGGACTAATATGCAAACATCTCTCTTGCGTTCGCAGGAGGTCACCGAGCGGCGGTCCCATATTTTATCAGGAAAGGCTACAAAAAAACGCAGAGGTCTACTGGGAGACAAATAAACCCCAGTGTATGGTCAATATTTTCTCTGCTGCTAAGGCAGCAAAAATACATCTTATATCATTGTATAAAATGAATGAACGTCAGTAAGAGAAAATAAAATGAAAAAAACAAACAAAAACGCAACGATAAAGAAAATGCACGGTGATTATTATTATTATTTTTTTTTTATTTACTTTATACAATCAGGACTAAAATTAAAATATGCAAAACTATTTTTTTTCTTTTTCTTTTAGTCAGATACATAGGAATGTTTGGATATTAAAATGTTATTTTCATATGTAGCCAGCAGGTGGAGCGATACCCTTCTTTTTCCATGTTTACTTTGCTAAATTTAGCTGCTCTATAAGAAAAAAAAATAGGGTTTACAAGCTCAAAAGCTCAAACTATCTGAATGAGTTAGACCAGTGACGTATTCCCCCAACTTCCCCCATATCCACTTCTTCAGACAGAGCCATAGAGAGATAAAGACAATCTGAGGATCATTTTTTAGAGCTGTTAACAAACTTTCAGCATATATGAAAAAGGCCTCATTTCGGCATTGGGGGCCATGAGTGGGTGGTCCATGCATAATTAGAGGTGGGGTTTGGGTGGACCGCCCCAGTAAGTGGGCAGGGCCTGGGTGGCCACAAGTGGATGGTTCCCACATAATCAGAGGTGGAGTTTGGGCAGGCCTCTCCATTAAGTGGACAGGAGATGGGCAACAATGAATAAGTGGTCCCTGCATAATCAGAGGTGGGGTTTGGGTTGGCCACTTCAGTAAGTGGGCAGGGCCTGGGTGGCCACAAGTGGGTAGTTCCCACATAATCAGAGGTAGGGTTTGGGCAGGCCATTCCAGTAAGTAGACAGGCTCAGGGTATGGGTGCCCATAAATAAGTGGTCCCTGCATAATCAGAGGTGGGGTTTTGGCGGGCCACTTCAGTAAGTGAGCAAGGTCAGGGTATGGGCGGCCATGAATAGGTGGTCTGCATAATCAGACGTCAGGTTTATGTGGACAACTCCAGTAAGCGTACGGGGTCAGGGTATCAGTGGCCATGAATAAGCAGTCCCTGCATAATCAGAGGTGGGGTTTTGGCGGGCCACTCTAGTAAATGGGTAGGTTCTTGGTGGCCATGAGTTGATAATTCCCCATAAATAGAGGTGGGATTGGGATAAGCCGATCCAGTAAGTGGGTAGGGTCTGGATGGCCATGATTGGGTTGCCCCTGAGTAATCAGAGGTAGGGCTTGAGCAGGCCACACCAGTAAGTGAGCAGAATCTGGATAGCCACGATTGGGTGGTCCCCACATAATCAGAGGTGGGGTTTGAACAGGCTGCTCCAGTAAGTGGGAAGGGTCTTGGTGGCCACAATTGGGTGGATCTCCATTAATAGAGGAGGGGTTTGGATGAATCATGTCTGGGTGGCTTTAATTGGGTGGTCGCTGGGTAATCAGAGGTGGGGTTTGGGCAGGCCACACTGGTAAGTGGGCAGAATCTCGGTGACCACGAGTGGATAGTCTCTCCATAATTAAAGGTGGGGTTTGGGTGGACCAATCTAGTAAGTGAGCGGGGTCTGGGTGGGGCTGCTTAGATGAGGTGGCTCATTCAAGGTGCAATTAGGGGTAATTGTTGGTAAGCATATAACAGGTAAAAGCTTATATGAGATAATGCTCTTATATACTGTAAAGTGTTCCAGGCCCGGATACATTGTATCCGTCTTTGACAATTATCCATAAGGTAAAGAAAAATAAATCTCATCCTGAATTCTGCCTGGAAAAATATTAGAACGCATGTGCTGCTTATGTGATGTAAATTGCGCTTACAACCAGCTGTTCCCATATTGCACAATACATCCAGTTGACGTGCTGCACACGGGGGGTTTTAGCAAGGCCTGCGCGCTGGGAAGCTGCGGGTGGGCCCTCGGCAGCCCGTGTCGCAGTAGGCATCCCGGGAAAGGGAATCGCTTTACAAGCCCCAGGCCTGTCTTATTAGGTTCCAATGTAAGCAATGCGTCCGCCCATCATCGCAGAACTGTCCGGTTTATGAAACAATGCATACAGACAGATTCCCATACACAAATCACCCGAGCCTCTCCCGGGAATTCTCCTCTCTTCTCTTCTGCTAATATGATGACGTGGAATGAAGAAAACTCTGTCAGATCCGGAAAAAAAGAACCAAAATAAAAAAGACAACACAATGCAGATTTCAAGTCAATCTAATTATAGAGGTACAATGAAAACATTTGCTGGCACGGCACTTTCCAAGAAAATGAAACTTTCGTTATTCATCACCGTAATTTGCAGGCGTTTGGCACGTGACGACCGAAATGAATGGCGATGGAGCATTAACGATGTGTATGAGGCTTAGTGGGGCTTAAAGAGGAACTCTAACCAAAACTTTATAATACAGTAGGGGAGGGTTGGAACCTTTTTTTTTTTTTTGCTGTCTGTGACTCCATTGAAGAGAGCTTCTCTCACTTCCTGTCCTAGTGACCCCAACAGGAAGTTAGGGGGCATCTCCTTACTTTAAAATGTAAAAAGCTCATGCATAGGCCTCTACTACACTCACATGTGCTCAGATAGGTGATGATACTATTGTCCCTATTTTTACAAGACTTAGGGAGCAAAATCTGTCTGAAAGACAGGATCACTTTAAGCACATTTGGGTTAAAGGAGGTATGATCTGTGAAGTATGAATGCTGGAAATACCTGTTTCCCGGCTATCATGCTACTGTAATTCTGTGGTTTCCCTACAGCTGAAATCCAGGCATAGAAACGTTCATTTACCGTATTTTTCGCACCATAAGATGCACCTGACCATAAGACGCACCTAGGTTTTAGAGGAAGAAAACAAGAAAAAAAAATATTCTGAACCAAATGGTGTACTAAAATATTTAATGTCATCGTACTATCGGCCCTTTGTCCATAAAGGTCGTAAGTATGAAGTGTCTAGTATGGAGGAAATTGGGTTTACACGAATTTCACTAGGACAGAAAGTCTGTCTAAAACGAGGGATTCAGAACATTTTTATCCCTGTTATCATAGTAGTGGATAGACTCGTGTACACTCACATCATCTCCGGATACGTACTCGAAAAATGTAAAATTTCATTCCTCTACGGGGGATTGAAGGACAACCCCAGTGATCCTGTCCTTCACTCTCTTCGAGAGAAGTTACCTCAGTGTCTGTCGTTTTTTTTTTTT
>BLSH010258666.1:1840323-1857379 GCA_018402905.1 Glandirana rugosa | reverse complement strand
TCAAAAGTGCGACGCGTTTCTGAGCGTGCGGTTCATACAACAAGACGTGACCGCGCTCTTTCATCAGGCACTCTTCCTGGTCTTGCCGGCTACAGACCACAGATACATCTCCTGACTGTACTCGATGCTTCCTGGTGGGGACGGTGAGCTGCTGACGTTCCCTCTTGGGACCACTTACATGCACTTTTAATAGATGCCTTTGTGAGTTGCCATGCTCTAGATTTTAAAGATGTTATTAAAATGTTTTACAGTCTGCATTTAGAAGCGCCTCTGTCCTTGTTTGTTTTTCACAGTGGCCAGCGGCTTCCCCACTAGAGTGCAGCTTCTACCTGTGGACTGGTGCTTCCCTCTCTGTTTCTCCCCTCCCCCTCCATTCCCTGTGCCTTACCACTGGTATTGTAAGTATTGGAGAGTTCCTTTCCACACTGTGCGCCTTTTTCCTTGTTATACAAAGGATATAAATCCACTTTGTGTGCACCAAATACCTTTGCAAGTCCAGATATTGCTTGTAAAATCATCACTGTGCTGTACATATCCTGTGCAGAGAGCAGAGCTGTGGGAGGGGTCCAGCAAGCTCCACCCACTACAGGCTGCCTGCAGAAAACCACAGGGAGGGGGCGGAGACAAGACCAGTCCCCCTGCACAAGGAGAGAGGCCAGAGCTGTGGGAGAGACCCAGCAGGCTCCGCCCACTACACGTCACCTGCAGAGACAACAGGAGGGGGCGGAGACAAGACCAGTCTCCCTGCACAAGGAGAGATCACTGCACAGATCTGGAAGAAATACACAAAGCTCACTGAGATTCAAGAAGAAGACACATGAACAATGGATCTAGCTTAAAGGAAATTCTGCAACGCAAGCCTACTGTTTGGCTCACATGGTGCGGCCTCATTCACATGCAGTGGTGCAGAGTATCATTTTTGCTGCAATGCTTCTTATACCCATATACTGCTGCTTTTATAGCTTTGGGGGGGTATGGATGTGGCAAAAAATGTGGTCCAACTGCCTATTTTTACTGCCACCTAACCACAAGTGTAAACTAGGTCAAAATCAGACGCCCTGGGGACGGGGCGAAACCCATCGGGGGAGTGGCCTAGAGACGAGTTGGGGGCGAGACCATTTTACTGTTTATCTTATGTTCGGCTGATAGAAGTGCCATGTCTTCATATTAATCTATGTTCTCTATGTCTACTCTAAGTCCCTGGATGTGTACATTGGATGACTTATAATAGCGTTGATCACCGAAGCGTTATCACCAGCCCTTGAAGTGGCGCTCCAAGTCTGTCTACATTGGTCTGAATCAGCTGCCCATTTAATATAATTTTTCTTTTTTGTTCACTTTCGTTAGGCGGGTGTACCTGTTGGATTCTCAAACATAGATATATTAAATATCTCTTTGCTAGCATTGTGTTGTATCATTATTAAGCATGTCCGTCACTGAAAGTTTGGTGCCTTGTGGCTTTTTTTTCATTTCAGGGTAAGTATATCATGAGGAACTATGCCCCCTTTGTCCTGCTATATGCCCCCCCCCCCCCCCCCCAATATGTTGAGCCTGTGCTCTTCCTGTAGGATCATTTCAGCTCTATGTTTGTCGTATATGTTTTTTTTTTTTTTTTTTCGGAAACCTCATAGTTGTTCATGAAATTAAGATTCTCTCTCTTTTTTTGTATGGTATGAATACATTTGTTACAATATTTGGATTTTAATGTTGTAATAATGTAATACTGTTTGTATTACTTAACAGCTACAATATTACAAAGATTGAAAAACAAAGTTGATCCTGAGGAAGCTCTCTTTGGGCAAAACACGTTGATCCATGTACTCTTCGCTGCTCGTTGGTGTATAGATGTTTTCGGGAAGTGTTTGTGGCTGTGATCAAATATATATTTTTTTTATTATGGAAATGTGTAATATGTAGAATAAAAATAGACATTTTATCTGCATTATTAATTGTGTTATTTGGTGTATTTTGAACACACAAAAATCCCCATTTCCCATAGTCTCCCTTTTCTCTTGACTCTCTAAGATTTAATATCACTTTATAAAAAAAAAGAATCTTTAAAACAAATTTTTTCTTCTTTCTGTTTTTACTATTTATATTTTATAGCATGTAAATGCCGACTAAATCTAAAATAGCACCAACAATAACCATAGTGAGTACAAAGAAACATTTGCACCAGGTGTATATATAGCCATTTATGTAATAAAAGGCGTGAGTTTTGATTGGTAGACGCGGCATCTGTTGGGTAAATACATAACGTACTATATGATACCCTGCAAGGACGGCGAGGAATCTTCTAGTGTCCTCCCCTTCCAGTCCTAAATCTCTCCGTAGAACAGTTTGTTTGGGAAGATTTACCAAGGATTCGGCCACAGAGACCCCAGCCTAAGACTCAGCTTGTCACCGCGTCTCCCTGTACCGCCAGCCACACAAATTACACCGAACATTCTGTAGTGGAGGCTCTCCGCATTGTGACATAAATTGTATGTTTGTGTACATCCCCGATGCCATCTCATAAACCATCATTATTAATAACTCCCCCTGCACCTTGCAGCCTACATAAGTTTATTGTGTTTAAAAATGTAAATCTGCGAGAAGCCACAGATTGGTGAGAGAAAAACCGAACACCGTCCTTCAGCCTTCTTACCGAAACCCTTTTTCTATCACCTCCAAAGACATTAACTCTCTGGCCACGGCCCCGGACTTATAACCCCGGACCCTGCATTATGACACATTGGTACTAGGAGCCCCAGCATTATGACACATTGGTAGGGCACCAGCATTATGACACATTGCCACTAGGGGCTCCAGCATTATGACACATTGGTACTAGGGGCTCCAGCATTATGACACATTGGTAGGGCACCAGCATTATGACACATTGGTACTAGGGGCTCCAGCATTATGACACATTGGTACTAGGGGCTCCAGCATTATGACACATTGGTAGGGCCCCCGCTTTATCCTCCTAGATTGTAAGCTCTAACGAGCAGGGCCCTCTGATTCCTCCTGTATTGAATTGTATTGCAATTGTACTGTCTGCCCTAATATTGTAAAGCGCTGCACAAACTGTCGGCGCTATATAAATCCTGTATAATAATAATAATAATTATGACACATTGGTACTAGGGGCCCCAGCATTTTGACACATTGATACTAGGGGCCCCAGTGTTATGACACATTGGTACTAGAAGTCCCAGAATTGGAACACTTTGATAATAGGGGCCTCAGCATTGGAAAACATTGATTCTAGAGGTCTCAGCATTATGGCAAATGGTCACTAGGGGTCCCAGCATTGAAATACATTGATATAGGGGTCTCAGCATTATGACACATTGGTACTAGAGATCCCAACATTGGAACACATTAGTACTAGGGGTCCCAGCATTAGGACACCTTGATACTAGGAGCCCCAGCCATAAGACATATTGATACTAGGAGTCCCACCATCCATAAGACATATCAATACTAGGGGTCCCACCAGCCATAAGACATATTGATACTAGGGGTCCCACCAGCCATAAGACATATTGATACTAGGGGTCCCACCAGCCATAAGACATATTGATACTAGGGGTCCCAGCCATAAGACATATTGATACTAGGGGTCCCAGCCAGAATACAGATTGATACTAGGGGTCCCAGCCATAAGACATATTGATACTAGAGGTCCCAGCAATAAAACATAATAATACTAGGGGTCCCAGCATTAGAACACATTGGTACTAGGGGGTCTCAACATTGAAACACATTGATAATAGGGGTCCCAGAACTATGACACATTGACACTAGGGGTCCCAGAATATTGACCCACTAACACTAAGGGGCCCTAAGGTATAACGCATTGACGCTACCGGTCTCAGCATTATTATACATTGGTACTAACAGCCCCAGTAATATCACACATTGATAGACATGACTAGGAATCCCAGCATTATGAAACATTAGTGATTCAGGTCCCAGCATTATAAAACATTGATACTAGGGGCCCTATACTTATGTCACATTGATACTAGGGGCCCCAGACTTATGACACATTGATACTAGGGGCCCCAGACTTATGACACATTGATGCTAGGGGTCCCAGACTTATGACACATTGATACTAGGGGTCCCAGACTTATGACACATTGATGCCAGGGGCCCCAGACTTATGACACATTGATACCAGGGGCCCCAGACTTATGACACATTGATACTAGGGGGCCCAGACTTATGACACATTGATACTATGGGTCCCAGACTTATGACACATTGATACTATGGGTCCCAGACTTATGACACATTGGTGCTAGGGGTTTCAACATGATAACACATTAGTAGTACAGGCCCAAACATTATGAAACATTGATAATAGGAGTCCTAACATGATGATATGTTGCCACTAGGGCTCCCAGACTTATGACACATTGGTACTACAGATCCCAGAATTACGAATCATTGGTATTAAGGGTTTCAGCATTATGACACATTAGCACTAGGTCAGGGAGGGGGGGTGGGGGTCTCGGAATTATGAGGCACTAACACTAAGAGCCCCAGAGCTATGACACTCTGACACCAGAGGTCTCAAAATCTTGACACATTGATACTTGGGATCCCGGAATTATTAAGATACGCTGACAGCTGGGTTTGCAGATATGACACAAGGACAATTGAGGTCACAATAAAAAATCCGAGAAAAGAAAAGCTTAGCAACGACCAACACAACCCTACAATAGTGTATATGTATAGTATATATTTATGTAACTACCCTGGTATGCTGAATGTGTATACAGTATATATTTATGTAACTGCCCTGGTATGCTGAATGTGTATACAGTATATATTTATGTAACTACCCTGGTATGCTGAATGTGTATACAGTATATATTTATGTATATACTGGTATGCTGAGTGGTTTGGGTTTGCTGCGTGAGATGTAAATCCATACACTTACATTCCGCCGCGTACGAAAGGTGCGCAAAGACCAGCAGAGTCACTCGCTAAAATTTTTACAAAGATAATGAGCTGTATAATGTATGTAAATGACTTGATGCTGCAGCATTTTTTAGAATCTATTATTTATTTTTGCATTTTTTGTACATTTTTCAATAAAAAATTAATTGGGCATTATACCTTCTCTTGTTTTATTAATATGCATTAAATAAAACATCGCTGTGTGTTGTAGCGTCTGTATGGTAATATCACTAAACAAAGGATATTTATTTATTTTTATTAGGTTTTTTTTTTTTTAAAGTGCGGGAGAACAAACTAACTATGGAATATTTTGTGTATATATTATGAGCGGAATCGGTCCATTCTTTATAGATGTGTTACTGTGATCAGATCTAAGGAAGCTTATCATGAGAGAAATATAGGACCTGCAATCATAAAAATACTAGTCGCCTGGCTGTATTCTGCGACACTGACAAGCAATTATTATGCCGATAGGAACATATGATTTTCATCTGACTTTTCCTATATAAAGAATAAAGAAATATAATGTTCATTGTACAATTATGTATCTTCCTAGGCTCCAAGATCACGGCAGGCGGTGACTGTAGCCACGAAATTAAGAGATGATTGCTTCTTGGGACTACATTATAAAAAGCAGAGACATCACCCTGCCGACAAAGTGCTGTATAGTCAAAGCTATGCTATTCCCAGTAGTAAATTATGGCTGTGAAGGTTGGACCATAAGGAAGACCGAACGCCAAAGAATTGATTCTTTTGAACTATGGTGTTGGAGAAGACTCTTGAAAGTCCCATGGATGGCAAGAAGGTCAAACCATTCAATCCTGAAGGAAATCAACCCTGAATACTCACTGGAAGGACAGATCCTGAAGCTGAAACTCGAATACTTTAGCCACCTAATGCAAAGAGAGGACTCATTGGAAAAGACTCTGATGCTGGGAATCATTGGAGGAAAATGGAGAAGAGGACAACAGAAAACAGGATGGATAGATAGCATCATCGAAACAATGAACATGAAGTTAAGGAAGCTCCGGGAGGCAGTGGAGGCCAGAAAATCCTGGTCTGGTCCATGAGGTCACGAAGAGTCGGACACTAAACGACTGAACAACAACAACAAGGATCACATTTTCCCCCATGCATGGATGTCTCCCAGAAAACAGAGTTTCTTTGGAAATCATTGACTGTCATAGAATCATAGAAAAGTGACAATAGAAAAAGACTGAGTAGTCCATCAAGTCAGCCCATTTTTTTTGTGTTTATTTTTTTTTAGGGGGGGGGGGTTATATTGTTTTGTTTTTGTATCTTTGTTAACTTTGTTTACTGACTATAGATCTTTGTTTATCCCAAGCATGTCTGAAGCCATTTACTGTTGACTGTCTCACTACCTCTGCTGGTAGTTTATTCCAAGCATCAACTACCCTTTCAGTGAAATAATACTTTCTAAGATTCGTTTTGAACTTTCCTCCAGTTAGTTGGAGGTCATGTCCCCATGATGTTGATTTTGGTTTCATATCAGAAAAACTGCCTTCCTGAACCTTATTCACCCCCTTGATGTATCGAAAGGTTTAATTTATGTCTCCCCTTTCCCTTCTTTTCTCCAGACTGTACATATTAAGTTCCGGAAGTCTCTCTTGATGCTTTTGAACTATGGTGTTGGAGAGGACTCTTGAAAGTCCCTTGGATGGCAAGAAGATCAAACCATTCAATCCTGAAGGAAATTAACCCTGAATACTCACTGGAAGGACAGATCCTGAAACTGAAACTCAAATACTTTGGCCACCTAATGCAAAGAGAGGACTCATTGGAAAAGACTCTGATGCTGGGAATCATTGGAGGAAAATGGAGAAGAGGACAACAGAAAACAGGATGGATGGATAGCATCATCGAAACAATGAACATGAAGTTAAGCAAGCTCTGGGAGGCAGTGGAGGCCAGAAAGGCCTGGTCTGGTCCATGAGGTCACGAAGAGTCGGACACTAAACGACTGAACAACAACAACAAGGATCACATTTTCCCCCATGCATGGATGTCTCCCAGAAAACAGAGTTTCTTTGGAAATCATTGACAGTCATAGAATCATAGAAAAGTGACGGTAGAAAAAGACTGAGTAGTCCATCAAGTCAGCCCATTTTTTTTTGTGTTTATTTTTTTTAGGGGGGGGGGGTTATATTGTTTTGTTTTTGTATTTTTGTTAACTTTGTTTACTGACTATAGATCTTTGTTTATCCCAAGCATGTCTGAAGCCATTTACTGTTGACTGTCTCACTACCTCTGCTGGTAGTTTATTCCAAGCATCAACTACCCTCTCAGTAAAATAATACTTTCTAAGATTCGTTTTGAACTTTCCTCCAGTTAGTTGGAGGTCATGTCCCCGTGATCTTGATTTTGGTTTCATATCGGAAAAACTGCCTTCCTGAACCTTATTTACCCCCTTGATGTATCGAAAGGTTTAATTTATGTCTCCCCTTTCCCTTCTTTTCTCCAGACTGTACATATTAAGTTCTTGATATGTTTTATCCCCAATCCTTTCACCATTTTTGTTACCTGTCTCTGGACTCTGGATCTACAACAAGCTCCTATAGGCGCGATGGTCAGGTGTCCATAAACTG
This sequence comes from Glandirana rugosa, assembly GCA_018402905.1. Taxonomy (NCBI): domain Eukaryota; kingdom Metazoa; phylum Chordata; class Amphibia; order Anura; family Ranidae; genus Glandirana; species Glandirana rugosa. The sequence continues at coordinate 1,849,817 of BLSH010258666.1, read as the reverse complement.
TTGGAACTATAGTATTATCCACTGATACATATGAGATACCATCATGAATATAATTGGCAACAAGAATACATTAAAACAAATGTAGTACATGTGTCAAAATGTTTGTTCAAACAAAACACAAAATGAAAAATGACTAAACAAAAATGTGAGTTTTCCCCTGACCCAGACAGCCTATCGATAAATAGAAAAACAATATATATAATGATTACTATACACAGTTCTGGTTATTAAAAGTCACCCATCCCTTTCAATCTGCAGCAAGCAATGATTTTCAATACCTGCCGGAGCACAGTTTTGCTCACAGCGCTATTCTAGAAGACGACGGTCATGCAGGCCGCACTTCCCACAATCCTCCCTGTAGTAGCCAGTACAGAGCTACTAATGTGCCATAGGTCTGGGACCCCCTAATACCAATGTGCCATAGTGCTGAGACCCCTAGTATAAATGTGACATAATGCTGAGACCCCTAGTATCAATGTACTTTAGTGCTGGGACCCCTAGTAACAATGTACCATAATGCTGGGACCCCTAGTAACAATGTGCCTTAATGCTGGGACCCCTAGTAACAATGTGCCATAATGCTGAGACCCCTAGTAACAATGTGCTATAATGCTGAGACCCCTAGTATCAATGTGCCATAATGCTGGGATTGAATTAGGGGTCCCAGAATATTGACAGATTAGTACAAGGGGTCCCAGACTTTTGACACATTGGTACTAGAGGCCCCAGACTTGTGGCACATTGATACTAAGGGTCACAGAATTATAAAAGATTGGTACTAGGGGTCCCAGACTTATGACACATTGGTACTAGGGGTCCCAGACTTATGACACATTAGTACTAGGGGTCCCAGACGTGCGACACATTGGCACTAAGGGTCACAGCATTATGACACATTGGTACTAGGGGTCACAGCATTATGACACATTGGTACTAGGGGTCCCAGACATATGACACATTAGTACTAGGGGTCCCAGACTTGTGACACATTGGCACTAAGGGTCACAGCATTATGACACATTAGTACTAGGGGTCCCAGGCTTATCACACATTAGTACTAGGGGTCCAAGACTTGTGACACATTGGCCCTAGGGGTCACAGCATTATGACATATTGGTACTAGGGGTCACTGCATTATGAAGCATTGGTACTAGGGGTCCCAGCATTATGACACACTGGAACTGGGGTCCCAGAATTATGACACATTGGTACTAGAGCTCCCAGCATTATGACACGTTGGTACTAGGGGTCCCAGACTTATGACACATTAGTATTAGGGGTCCCAAACTTATGACACATTAGTATTAGGGGTCCCAGACATGTGACACATTGGCACTAAGGGTCACAGAATTATGACACATTGGTACTAGGGGTCCCAGACTTATGACACATTAGTACTAGGGGTCCCAGACATGCGACACATTGGCACTAAGGGTCACAGCATTATGATACATTGGTACTAGGGGTCACAGCATTATGACACATTGGTACTAGGGGTCACAGCATTATGACACATTGGTACTAGGGGTCCCAGACTTATGACACATTAGTACTATGGGTCCCAGACTTGTGACACATTGGCACTAAGGGTCACAGCATTATGACACATTAGTACTAGGTTGTTCCAGGCTTATCACACATTAGTCCTAGGGGTCCAAGACTTGTGACACATTGGCCCTAGGGGTCACAGCATTATGACATATTGGTACTAGGGGTCACTGCATTATTAAGCATTGATACTAGGGATCCCAGCATTATGACACACTGGTACTGGGGTCCCAGAATTATGACACATTGGTACTAGGGCTCCCAGCATTATGACACATTGGTACTAGGGCTCCCAGCATTATGACACATTGGTACTAGGGGTCCCAGACTTATGACACATTGGTATTAGGAGTCCCATCATTATGGCACATTGGTACTAGGGGTCTCATCATTATTGCACATTGGTTCTAGTGGCCCCAGCATTATGACACACGCGAGGGATCCAGCACAACCCTAAAGCCAAATTAGCCAACTGAATTAAAAAAAGATTTTTATATAAATTATAGTTATAGAAATGTCCTAATCATGTGTAGAGTTCCTCCTTAACAGAGGAATCAACCTCATAAATGGCTGCATTGTAGAACAGCAATAAAATAAAACTCCAACAACTTTTCCTCCCTTATTCAAACATGAAACCAAATAATGTCAGAGTTTTCCTCTTTGGTTGGCATCCAACTAAATGAGCGCAGTGTATAAAAAAAAGAAAGAAAAGAAAAAAGCGATGGTTTGCATTGCATCAGCTCAAATATGTGTAACAATTGTTCTTTGTCTGTCCCCGGGGGTTGGTTCCAATCCTCTTTGTTATAAGTCAGTCCATTCACAATATGTCAATGGGAGTGCCATTTACAAGAGAAACACATTCTTTATTTCTCCTAGAATGAATTTTTGTCTCTCTCCCCTCTAAGGCGGCTCACATTTGCAGAGATTCCATCTGGAGGCCTGCAAGAAGCAGAATTTTATAGACTGCCAGTTATCATCCATATAATGAAAGCCAGTTGATGGAGCTATAGACAAAGTTGTTTTATTCGAGGGAAATAACTGATTCTTTCCAGTTCATGAGGAAATGACCGCTTGCAGAAAATGTATCAAGCTGTCATAAAAATCTGACATATTTCTCTTTCCTATGCCATCTGATCGATGCATATTATATGTAGCATAGCCCCGGTGAGGATAGACTTTTCCACCCAGCAAACTTCCAACCCTTCCAATTAAAACAAAACTCTAGACAGTTAAACACAAGTAATCTTCCATCCAAGCCCACTGCTAATTTAGCCGTGTTTTTTATGACAATGCATCCCAATTAGCTAAGTCCCTCCCCTTATTGGATCATGGGTTGATGTTGGCCAGTTCAGGTTCAGTAGGATACCGATGACTACTCCTTTGGGAGTCCCAGGTTAAATCAATGGCGGTCTGATGCTTGTGTCTAATTGGAGAAAATTGGCCAAACATCCAATGTCTAGGATGGGACCAATGTGGCTAAAATATACTTTTGCTTTTCTATAAGGTGCCCACTGTCCCAACTTACTGCTACATGGGATGGTTATTATTCTTGGAATATGGAATACATTAATTGAGCCATCGTCATGGCCATCATTCCCAGGTGTCAAGGCCCGGATCTGAACCTGTAAACTGTGTCGTATCAGGCAATGGCTCTTGCAGAGCCAACTGGAAAGCTGGACAGCCCCCTGGGCAATTCATTAAAAGAGCTTTCCTTGAACCTTGTTTCTCTTGAACTTCAAACGCCTTGCTCCTCCCAGGAAATTCATATTTAAGCCATGCCTTTGCACTCTCTCTAGCCAATATCTCACTCATTTCTGTCCTGTTGCCACCCCTATCTTTGCTATCACTCATTACCAATCTATGGCTTGTTCCTCAACTACGCTTCTGCTTGACCACTCGTTACCGACCTTTGGTTTGTTTACTGACTACACTTCTGCTTAGCCCTACCTGCTATATCTGCTACTGGACCCTGGCTTGCTAACCTCCTGGTGGTGCGATCCTGAGGATAGCAACATGGTACTTACATGCAGCAAAACCCATCTCCACCATCAGGAGCTCTGGTGAATGAACACCACCTAGTACTTAGACTTCACACCTCAGGTGAGCCCATGTCATACCCCAGTCTGTACTCACTTATCCAGCTGGTCAGTGGGAGCCTTGCTACTGCTATAGCTACTGGTCTCCGAGCCTGGTTCCAGATCATAACACCGGGATTATTGAATATGGATTACCTAAATATGGTCATATGAGCATCTTTTGGGTACCACTTTTCCTTTACTCTTTCCTTCTGTCTCGGTGCACGCCCCAGGAGTCTCCAAAATGGTTGCTGCAGTTACAAGCTAGCCGCAGGCAGTAGTTGTGTTCTGCTGGCCGGGAAGGCTCCCTGTGCCCTCCCACACACAATATCCCTGGCATTCCCCCATAAACACTGATCTGTGGGGAAAGGAAAGGAACTCCAGTCATCTATTGTCTGCTTAACCAATTAGCTTCTAGGTTTAATTGTCAAAGCTTAATTGAACAAGCTGAGGTTAGAGGTTAATTGTGTGAGCCAGTTTTAGTAAATCTCCCCCATTGTCTTCTTGCACTTCAAAAGACTGGAAAAACAACATCATCCGTGCTGCAATTAGCTGTACAAAAATTGTGTTGGATTCAGGTTCCTGTGTTTTATTGAAGCGATAAAGTGGATCTTCACTGTATCTGAGCACCACAAACCAAAAACACTATTTGATGAATTTTTAATTTTCAAAGCAACCCCCCCCCCCCCCTCCCAACCATCCAAGTTCCATGCTTTATTGTGTAAAGAAATCACTTTGAAAAACAACCCCCTAGTATCTCTGGCTGTGGACATCTTGAGTGAGGGCAGGCAGGTGATACATGCAGCATTTTCTTCCTGGAATCCATCTGCCCTTAGCTCGGGCATGCATGCAGGAGAGTGTGTTTAGCCAAGAAAACCCCTCCTCCTCTCCTCCCCTCCTGTAGACTTCTGGGATGTATGACATCATTTGCCTAGGCAAGAAACCAGGAAGTAACCATGTAAAAAGAAATGTAAAAAAAAAAAAATGTAAAACAAGTAAATATGATATATTATCCTATCTATGTACCGATGCAAGAAGCATAAGGATTAAAAATATTCAGTGTTGATTGGGAGAGTGAAGTTACACTTTAAGTTGCATGTGTATGATACCAAGTCAGCAGGTGGGCATACTGTCCAGACAGATTGGGAGAGATATACTAAAACTGGCACACACAGAATCTGGTGCAGCTGTGCATAGTAACCAATTAGCTTTTAATTTCAGCTTGTTCAATTAAGCTTTGACAATAAAACCTGGAAGCTGATTGGTTACTATGCACAGCTGCACCAGGTTCTGAGAGCACCAGTTTTAGTAAATCACCGCCGTTGGGTCGTAAGGAGGAATGTATTTTCCAATAGTTCATATTAGAAGAAAACATTGAGGTAATGCCAAGCCATACATTTCCATAAACTTACAAAAAAGAAAAACAAAGTACATCACATATGGTAGGGACATCAGGACCTGCTGAAGCCCAAGGTTGCAGTAAATGCAACCTCATACATGAGGAAAACAAGATATTACCACCATGGTATTTGGCAACTTAAACAGGTCAAGTTGGCCACTTTAACATAGCAGTAAACCTCCAGAGCCCAAGGTGGCCTTCACAACTAAGCCCCAAAAGGAGGCATCTATCCCATTGGCCAAATACACACTCCACAGTCTCCTGGCCTAATACATGGCCCCCAACTACTTCCAAATGGAGGGGATGACTTTGAAACACGAAAAAATAGCAGTCGATAACCCACACATTCGATATAGGGACCCCAACTCCCAAAAAAGAGAAAAAAATCCCAAAAAACAAAACGAGGGAACTGACTGAAAACATCTAAAAAAAAACAAAAAGAGGAGAATAAAAGACGTGCCAACTCCTCCACCCCAGACCACTGTTTAAACCAAGAGAGCCGGGTGTCTCCCGACAGATATCGAATCCAGGGGCTCCAGGTTTTCTCAAACTGCTTTAGTTTGCCGTTCAGTATTGCAGATAGCCTTTCATTAACCATAATCCAGGACAGTTTAGCCCATACCAAGTCCATAGGTATCACTGCCAACTTCCATGACCTGAAGGAGGTATGTCAATGCATAAAATGGCATTTGAAACAAACCCTTAACCTAGACCTGTGTTTCTCAATTAGGGTTCCTCCAGAGGTGGCGAGGGGTTCCTTGAGCAATGAGCAATTTCTCAGATAAGTTCCCACTGACACCATTGATCTTTTTAGCCATCTGTAAGGGGGGTAATTGTTCCCAATGACCACAACTGTAAGGAACATTCTTCCCAATGACCATCACACTAATGTATCACGAGTTGTAGATATGGTCATTATTAGCAGGGGTTCCCTGAGACCCTAAGTTATTTCAAGGGTTCCTATGTGTTGAAAAGGTTGAGAAAGGCTGCTCTAGGGATAAGCACAGGTTGGCTTGATATAGAACCTCCCTTGCAAGGGATAGGTTTAAATTTCCCAGCATTAGGCTTTAATGTAGCCAATAAAGGACAACAGTAATGAAACAACACTAACAAAAAATTATTTAATCCTGGTGTTCGGGTTCTCTTACTAGGAGTCACATAATGTTCTTTAATCATTTATGTTTTCCCTGAGTCTGGCCATTAAAACAATATGATTTTAAATAGACGTGGCATTGAATTAAAATAACCTATTAAAGAGTCTTCGGTATTTACAAACAGCGAGTGCCCACGATGAACCATTCAATGCCCACACAATGGCCGTTATTTTGGAAACATTTGTTATTTGGAAAGAAACGTAAGATAATACAGCTGAGAACCGATTGTGCTAGACAAAAACTAAAAGAAAAAGAAAAGTAGACGCTAAAATATAAATACGTGGTTCTTTGTGTCTAGCGTTGGGTAATGCGGGATTTATTTTTTTATCTTAACAGTGGTAGCTGAAATTGACACATGAGTTCATTGACATTTTCGGCGGTGCAGAATTGTGTGAAGACAAACTACACCGGGGAATGCGATCGCCTATGATTCCTTCAAGGCTGATCCAAACTCGGCATGGTATTTTCACTGCTGATCAAAAATTTGGCACAGGCAACTAGGCTGAGCGCAGTCCGTGAATATGGATTCCTTCAGGCTAATTGAGAGCTATACTGATTCCAAAAAGACTATAAAACGTATAATAATTATAAACATCAGCAACTCCGTCCACCCCTCTGTAGGAATAAAAGAGCAAAGGGGTTCTTAAAGTGGACCTTTCATAAACTTTACAAGTCGGCATTAATAAATTCCTAATGTGTCACTATAACTACAGCACACAAAAATGCACCATTTATAGCTAAAAAGTAGTCATTGATCTCCAGACAAGTGACTTTGCCTAGGCTGGGATGATGTCATCAGTCTGTAGCAAGCATGAGGCTCTCAAAATGTATAGAGTTAGGACTGCAGATAATACTGGTGTGCCATGACGTGGCCTCTGCAGCTTATGCATATATTTGTAAATGGGTGCAAACTAAATCCCTGTTTTCAAGGTGAACTGTTAGACAGGACAATTCGGTTTATGCAGGCTGGCTGGTAAGTTGAGCTGGGAAATTTTTCTTTGTTGTTGTTTCACTGTTTTCCTTGCTGGAGTAAAAGCCGCACCTGAGGACCTGCAGTGCAAGGATCTCCCTGCTTCTAATTCATCTATTCTGTTGATCTGAGCTTCCTATCATTCCCCTACCAGCCTTTTTTCAATATTTTTTATTGGTTTTCACACAAGGCATTGCATAGACCATCATAGCCGTGATGTAGAAACAGAGGTCTAATAGGATGAAACTCCAATGAGTGGACTCGCGGAACTACTATCACGTGCCACTTTTTCTGTACTATAATAATCACTTTCAATAAAAATATTTTCAACTCTAATAGGATGAAACTTTAACCACTTCAGCCCTGGAAGGATTTGCCCCCACCTGACCAGAGCACTTTTTGGTATTCGGCGCTGCGTCGCTTTAACTGACAATTGCGCGGTCGTGCGATGTTGTACCCAAAAGAAATGTGCGTCCTTTTTTCCCCCACAAATAGAGCTTTCTTTTGGTGGTATTTGATCCCCTCTGCGTCATTTCTGATCACCGCTATAAACAAAAGAATAGCGTCAATTTTGCAAAAAAAAACAAATTTCTTTTTGCTAAAATACAAATCCAAAAAAAATATAAAAAAACATTTTTTTTTATCGGTTTTGGCCGATTTAAATTCTTCCTCATATTTTTGGTAAAAAAAAACGCAATTGGCGTTTATTGATTGGTTTGCGCAAAAGTGGCCAGATGATGAGAATTCATTTCTGGAGTTTTTATTTATTTTTTTTTTTTTACTAGTAATGGCGGCGATCTGCGATTTTTAGTGGTACTGCGATACTGCAGCAGACATGTCGGACCATTTTGACATTTTTTTGGGACCAATTACATTTATACAGCGATCAGAAATTTAAATGTCCACTGATTACTGTATAAATGTCATTGGCGGTGAAGGGGTTAACCTAAAGGGGGTAGTGAAGGGGTTAACTGTGTTCCCTAGGCGTGTTCTAACTGTAGGGGGGCTGGGCTACCATGGGCATGAGAGATCTACCTGATCCCAGTGACAGGGATCAGTAGATCTCCCATGCCCCTACTAACAGAGAGGGGAACTGCCGTGTTTACATCGGCCGTTCCCCGTTCTTTGCCTGTGGCCGCTCATCGCGGCTCGCCAGCGGACATCGGGTCCGCCTGGGCAGCGGGCACACTCCTCAGGAGCACGGCGGGTGCACACATGCCCCCTAGCGGCCACTCGCAGTTCACCGTTTTTTTACGGCAATTTGCGCCCAGCGTTCACACTGCCGCCGTAAATAGACGGTAGGCGGTGTGGAAGTGGTTAAAGTAAAGTGACTTTGGCAGAGGAGGAGGAAGCAAGGAGACATAGATGGAAGAGCTCCAGGGGAATTTTAACCAGGCCAGGGTAAAACAATGAATTAGGTAGTTATGAATGGCCGAGCCATGATGACAACACAGAGTCCTGAATGGATGGCACAGTCCAGTCAGGGCCCAGTGACATCACTGGCTGCTGCCAGAGTTAATGGCGCACGTTTAGTAGATAGTTATTGTACCTATAGGTAGGCCTTATTATAGGCTCACCTATACGTAAAAAACAAAGTGGTGACTTTACTACCTGTTTAAAGAACAGACAACATATACAACAAATAAGAGATTGAACCACATTTCCAGGAGACCTAGGGAGTGTAAGCGGCTGTACTAGGTCGATAAGGTGACAACCTAGTCATCCAGAACAGATGAAGTAGCTGGGTTGACTATTACAGTAGAAGTATTAAATATGTAAGGCATTCTAGAGAAATGGAAGGAGAGCAACAGAATGGAAGACTCTGAGTGTGGTAGGGTATATTCCAGGAATAATAAGATACACAATAAACCGCGCTAAAAAGTCCAAAACGGCAGCAGCAAAATAACAAATGTATACAAACAGAGACAATAGGCTGCGCTCACATGAATAATATAGAAATAAAATTAAAATTATAACTGAAAATTAATATAAAGTCCCAATGCTGTGGTATTCCCTACACCACCTGAAAAATCGCGCCAAATAACACATAGAATAATAAGGACCTTATATGGGATGGTGTGAGTCTCAGAAGGTAAGACAACGAGAGGAAGGTAAAGAGATCTTACGGAATGTATAAATTATGAAGATGACATTATCAGTTGGGTCGATGAAGTAGACAAGACCTACTGATCCAACAGTGGAATAGCTGGATCATGTCGGCGAATGTGAGGGATCCAGAGGACCTTTACACCAAGTTAGAGAATAAACAACATATACAACAGACAAGAAATTTGTCCATCATTTCAGTGGTGAAACAAAAAATGCATATCCACTCGGATATTATTCCG
>BLSH010258666.1:1774250-1840313 GCA_018402905.1 Glandirana rugosa | reverse complement strand
TCCTGGGTTAAGGTGAGGGAATGATCTCAAAGCCACAGCACTGTTAAACCTTGAGTGGGAGAGCTGGATTAAACGGGACGGGAATTCCTAGCCCTTTGGTGATCATAATAGAGGAAGGAGCTACAGAGTGATAAAGGGATTCTTTTTTCTGAAGTGGAACAAGAGTGACCCAGATCCCAGGTCGGGGATTTACAGGCAACTGAACACTCAGTGTTCTGGTAAGCCCCCTTATTATCATTGGTGGCGGACCTCTGATTCACTTCACCTTTCCTTCTGTGGTGTGATATCACAATTCTGAAGAACTGCACAGACTTTTTAGTGGTGTAGGGAATACCACAGCATTGGGACTTTATATTAATTTTCAGTTATAATTTTAATTTTATTTCTATATTATTCATGTGAGCGCAGCCTATTGTCTCTGTTTGTATATTCCAGGAATGCTTGCCATCTAGAGATTAAGCATTTGGAGGAGATGGAGCAGAATAAATCCATTTCTAGTTTTTCCCAATATAGGAGTGTTTTTAACTAATTTTTAATGTCTGACAAAGTTGCCCCTGTTGATGATTTCCATTTTTGACTATGCTCCTTTGAGCTACCAGTAGGCAGATATGGATCTAATGGGAATCACATGTATGGCTCTCCGGTTGAGTTGAAGTGAACTGATCAGTCCCTGTGTCCCCCATCAGTCTTTGAATCAACATTTTTGGATTATGGCCCTTTGAGCTACCAGTAGGCAAATATGGATCCAGTGGGAATTACATGTATGGCTCTCCAGTTGGGTTGAGATGGACTGATCAGTCCCTGTGCCCCCACCAGTCTTTAAATCAACATTTTTTGGATTATGGCCCTTTAAGCTACCAGTAGGCAGATATGGATCCAGTGGGAATCACATCTAGGGCTCTCTGGTTGGGTCAAGATGGACCGATCAATCTTTGTGTCCCCCACGAGTCTTTAAATTTACATTTTTTTTACTATGGCCCTTCGAGCTACCAGTAGGCAAATATGGATCCAGTGGAAATCACATGTAGGGCTTTCCGGTTGGGTCGAGATGGACTGATCAGTCCCTGTGTCCCCCACCAGTCTTTGCATCAACATTTTTTGACTATTGTCCTTCGAGCTACCAGTAGGCAGATATGCATTCAGTGGGAATCACATGTAGGGCTCTCTGGTTGGGTCAAGGTGGAACGATCAGTCCCTGCATTGCCCACCAGTCTTTAAATCAATATTTTTTGGACTATGGCCCTTCGAGCTACTAGTAGACAGATATGGATCCAATGGGAATCACATGTATGGCTCTCCAGTTGGGTCGAGTTGTCTGGTCAGTCCCTGTGTCCCCCACCAGTCTTTAAACCAACATTTTTTGACTATGGCCCTTTGAGCTACCAGTAGGCAGACATGGATCCAGTGGGAATCACATGTAGGGCTCTCCAGTTGGGTCTAGGTGGACTGATCAGTCACTGTGTTCTCCACCAGTCTTTGAATCAACATTCATCAGGAGGGAAGCACTGACATAAGGAAGCAAAGCCCTGCTTCTACCAATATGGCCGTCTCTGCACAGAGACACAGAGCAAAACAAGGCATGCTAGGTCAGTAATGGCGAAAGATCATCTGCAGGGTGACCACAGGCAATACTGGTGACTAGTCTTTTGCCTCCTGCAGGCCTTTTTTGGGCACGGCTCCCAGAGTTCAGTTCCTTTTAAATCCAACGTTATCATCTATTTATATTTCCTGGGTGCTTATGTTAATATATATGAAAGAGCAACCTTTAAAAACCGAAAATGATTGCTTGATCTGCGGTGAGACAAGAACACCGACTGGGACGTGTTCACAGGAACATCACCCATCTCCGGAAATTATTTTAAAGAGCTGCCAGTTGTATTATTGTATGAAGTGGAGCCATCTGGCTCCTGGGTGGTCCAGGCAAGCGATTAATAACCACATTTCAGCCGGTATTGTATCCGAAAAGGTGAAGTTTCTCTCCTCTTACCTCAGCTGCCGGTTTTATGTCTTTCAGAGGAGTAATTAATAGGCCCCTAAAAATAAACAGCCCTCGGGTATTTATGACCTTTTAATAGTAAATCATGTGGATGAGATGGAGCATGAAGGAGCGCACTCAGACACAAGCCAACAGTCTGCCCATTGGCGGCTGATGCTGGAAGCTGGCAGCTTGGCACTGGATGTTGCTGGGTGTATAGGGACAGCACAGAGCTGTCGAGCGGACCAAAGATCACAGCGTGACGCATTGTGTAACGTGGCGTGTTTTACTGTACCCTAAACGTACCCATAGACCGGGCAAGCCAAACTGGTGGTTCTCGGGCTGCAAATGTTCTTGGTGGCCCGCAGCCAGTTTAACAAGTCAAACTGCATGGGGCTCCAGCTGTTCTCCAGGGCTACGCTTAGACACTGGATATAGTTGGGAAGATAACATTTCTGAACGATCGGCACATCTAAGACGTATGAATGGATATGGAAATCTGCAACAAATAGTTCCAGCCGTATTCAATAAGGACTGTTAAAGCTGAACTCCAGGCAGATAGAAAAGAAACAACATAATGCAATCATTAACCACTTGACCTCTGGAAGATTTACCCCCCCCCATGACCAGGCCACTTTTTGCGATAGGGCACTGCGTTACTTTAACTGACAATTGCTCGGTCGTGTGATGTTGTACACAAATAATATTTGTGTCCTTTTTTTCCCACAAAGAGTTTTCTTTTGTTGGTATTTGCTCACCTCTGTGTTTTTTATATTTTGCGCTATAAACAAAAAAACTATTTTGAATAAAAAAAAAAAACAATATTTTTTACTTTCTGCTATAAACCATCCAATTAAAAAAAATACATTTCTTTATAAATTTAGGCCAGTATGTATTCTGCTACATATTTTTGGTAAAAAAAAATCCCAATAAACATTCATTGGTTTGTGCAAACGTTATAGCGCCTACAAACTATGGGATACATTTTTATTTATTTATTTTTATACTAGTAATGGCGGCGATCAGTGACTTATAGTGGGACTGCGATATTGCGGCAGATAAATCGGACACTTACTGACACTTTGTGCGAACCAGTGACACTAATACAGTGATCAGTACTAAAAATATGCACTGTCACTGTACTAATGACACTGGGAAGGGGTTAAACATTTAGGGTGATCAAAGGGTGCTGCTTCTACTAGGGAAGTGATGGATTTGAGTCCCTGCTTTGCAGGAACACAGAATCCACCCCCCCTCCCAGAATGGAACTCTATGCCTGACAATCGGTGGGTGCCGGTGGGCATCGAGTGCCCGGCACCCGCAGATCCACTTCTGCTGTGAATTATCAAATATCACGTGATCCGATGCACAGCTCTCGCCCTGTAGCAGTAAAACTTCTATAGGGCGGTCAGAAAGTTTTTAATAGATCATTAAATGTATTTTTTATATTGCTAGCATTGAGCACTGCGCATAACCGCAATTAATGAGTATGGCTCATTCCAAATACACAGAAGTGAGGGGGAAAAAGAGAGGTTCAGGAGCTCAGGGAGGACGTGCCAATGAGGCAGAACAAAAACACAATAAGAAACAATTTTATGAAATGTATATTCCATGGCCAATAAAAAATGGTTGTGTATGGATTATTTTTGAAAAATAAGTATATTTACTGTCAAGTTCAACTTTACCTATCAAAAATATAAACGGTCTGTTCAACCTCTAAATTATTGCATTCCTTATTTTGAAGAGCCGATATAAAGGAAAGAATGGTGAAACCAAGGAATGGTTAAACCAAGGAATTTGTTCATATTAGCGTTTTATGGCCCACGTGACTTTGGATGTGGCTTGCCTGCATAGTTGTGCTAAAAAGCGACCCCCTTTCTCATTCTAGAAAGTCAGGCGTGTGGCCGCATACCCTTACTGTGGCCTTCACTGTATGGACCGAGTGACCTTTAGAGAGATACAGTATGGAGAAATTATATAGAGAAATTATATGGATAAACGATATGGAGAAACTACATTGAAAAACTATCTGAGAAAATGAATTGAGTAAACAATATGGGGAAAAAATCTAGAGAAACTATCTGGGGGAACCATTTACATAAATTATACAGTGAAACTATATGGGGAAACTATCTGGATAAACTATATGGAGAACCTATAGGGAGAAACTATAAGGGAAAAACATACCCCAAATGTATCCTAATATCGATCCCGGTAGTTGTCAAAATCCGTAAACCAAGCAACCGTTGTTCAGGTTTCCATAAACATATAAAACACAAGTCTTTGTGCTATATGGAGAAACTATCTAGGAACTACAGGCGGTCCCCAAAATAGGGTCTGTAGGTTTGTTCTTAAATTGAATTTGTTTGTAAGTAGGAACAGGGACATTTTTTAAGTGTAGCTTCAGCCAAAAAAACTATTTTTAAGCTTTTTGGATGGCATAGGGAAGGGGTAACACCCCTGTAATGTTTGTTTTGCTGTCTATGTTTCTGTTCAGAAGATTTCACCTCACTTCCTGCCCCAATGATAATTGGATTTTGAAAATTTTGGGTTGTTGTGGAAACAAGGATTGGTGATAAAGCATCAGTGGTGACACCTTTTTCCCATAATAACTCTGAGGCCCCTTTCACACTGAGGCGCTTTACTAGCGTTTTTGTGCTAAAAATAGCGCCTCCAAAACGCTTCTAAATCGCTGCCCATTAATTCCAATATAGTTATTCACACTGGGGAGTCGCACTGGCGACGCATATAAAAAAGTCCTGCAAGCATGGTTTTTAGTTCTTATTCTGAGCGCTAAAAATAGCACATTAAAATGCCGATATGCCCTGAAATTAATGTAAAGTGCTTTAAAAGCGCGTTAAAATCGCCAGCAAAATGCCCAGAGGTTGTGGAAAGGTCAAAATACCAGGAAGTAAACAGGAAGTAATGTAAGGGGATGTGCTATTTATTTAATGCTAACGCTTCAAAAGCGCTTGAAAAACGCCTGGGCATTAGCGCTAATTATAGCAATAATGCTGGAAAAACACGGCAAAAACGCGGTAATAACGCTTGATGTTTTGCGCGCATTTTTCAAAGGCCTCAGTGTGAATATAGCATAAAGGAGTGAATTTCCCTTCCTATGTGTAGATTTCCTCTCGTTTCCTGTTGTCTCCCTCTATTTGTAAGTAGGAGTCGTTTGTAAGTTCGATGTTTGTAACTAGGGGACCGCCTGTATAAGGAGAAACTATTTGGAGGAACTATATGGAAAAAACTATCTAGATAAACTATCTGGAGAAACTGTATGGGGAAACTATTTGGATAAACTATTTGGAGAAACCGTATGGGGAAACTATATGGGGAAACTATATGGGGAAACTATATGGAGAAACTATATGGGGAAACTATATGGAGAAACTATATGGGGAAACTATATGGGGAAACTATCTGGATACACCATATGGAGAAACTATAGGGAGAAATGATATGGAGAAACTATATGGGGAAACTATTTGGATACATTAATATGGAGAAAATATATGGAAAAAACGATATGGGGAAACTACCTGGATAAACTATCTGGAGAAATTGTATGGAGAAACTATATGGGGAAAATATATGGTGAAACTATTTGGGGAAACTATTTGGATACACTAAATGTAGAAACTATATGGAAAAACTATCTGGATAAGCTATATGGGGAACTATATGGGGGGGAGTATCTGGGGAAACTATCTGGATAAACTATGTGGGGAAACTATTTGGATAAACTATTTGGAGAAACTATCTATATAAACTAATTGGATAAACTATCTATATAAACTAATTGGATAAACTACCTGGGGAAACTATTTGGATAAACTATGCAGAGAAACTATATGGAGAACCTATAGGTAGAAACTATTTGGGAAAAACATACCCCAACTGTATCCTAATATCTATCCTGGTAGTTGTAAAAAACTGTAAACCAAATAGCCGTTGTTCAGGTTTCCATAAACACATAAAACACAAGTCTTTGTGAAAAAAGGTGACCCTCTTTACCCTTACTAATCTCAGAAAGTCTGGTGGCACAGCCTTATACCATTACCGTGGCCTTTACCATATGGTCAAGATAAAGGAATAAATGGAGAAACTGCATAGAGAATCTGTATGGAGAAAACAAACCCTAACTGTATCTATCCCAGTTGTCGTCGAAAAACAGTAAACCAAACAGCCATTGTTCACGTTGCCACGAACACATAAATCATTAAAGATATTTAATGAGCGCCAGTACTGTATTTTACAAGACAAGCAGACTATTTAATAAGGATGATTCTCAATGATCAATCCACTTGCAATTCTTTTTTTTTTTTTTATGTGTTAATAATAAATGGGAATCTTTTGCATCAGTCATTAAATGCTACATAAGTTATGGCAACAGAGATTAAACTACCAGTTGGTATTTTTTTTCTCCCACTGTCATGCAAAGATTTAAGCTCGGGGAAGTAATATATGCAGCCTCTCCACTTTCCACCATGACTATACCAGAGGGACTGGAGTAAATGAAATGTTCCTTCTCCATACCCAGCGCATCAAAATTTAAACTAGATTAACTGTTTGCTTCCTAGAGCCAGAAGGGGATGGATGGGATACTATTTGCAATAATACAGTGCTGGCCACCTATTTTATCAAAGTTGGACCTACTAGCAGGTCCAGTTATAAAGGGACTGTCCAAATTTTGGGGTCCTGAAAGGGAATAAGGTTTCTCAAAAGTAGCAGTGGTGGGTTCAGATTCGTATAAACTGGGTGCAGAATTTTTTACCCAATACAAGAAAAAGAACCTGGAATATGACTGATCGAAGAATTGAGCCCAAGAACATTGGAGCATATGAGGAGCTGGTACTCATGGCTTGCCTTGTTTAGAAGATTACAACTGATTGGATGCCATGGGTAACGTGTCATGGTTTTTGTGAATCTGTCATCCAATGTCTGTGCCCTTACTGGCTGCAATGGTTCTAGCTGGCCATTTTTATTACCATGTAGATATGCTGATACCTACGCTTTTTTTAGCCTTCAAGAGGGAATTTAGTCCCCTTTCATTCCTCGTATACACCTGTGCACATACAAAGTGAACTCAATACGTGCGAAAATGTGCAGGGCAAAATGAATGTGAATTTAGGGTGAAGGTCTGTTTTAAAATATAGGCTTTCTATATGAATGTTTGCACCCTGAAGAAGGGGGAGACCCTTCCCCCATAACACGTTGGGTATATTTTACTTGTTAAACAATTCATACCAATCTAAAGCTATCTGACCATTTGCACCAGGCACTCCTAGCCTTATACCCAACCCAAGGAAAGTCAAGTGCCAGGCAGCAAAATAGGTAATGGAAGTGAACCTAGTCACATGACCTCTGCCAATGCAGGTGTAGCACCCTCCTAGTTTGGATCAGGCAAATTTAGCTTGGCTGCTTGGTAACCGGTGGAGCAGTGGTTGATTTCTTTAGCCTGCTCAGGCTTTCACAGACTGCTGGTCTGAATATTTCCCCTTGTATTCTAGAAAGTTCTGGAATTATAGTGGGTGGAATGCAAAAGGGAAGTCTGAATATTCATGAAGAGATCCAGCCAATCCCTAGGGAGGTGTACCCAATAAGTGCCTGGAGAGCTAATAAATAATCTTAAGTCTGGAACAGGAGTTGAGTTGGTCCTGGGTCCAGTCCTGCAGGAGGGCCCCTGCCCTTAGGACAGTCCTCTGGAACGCTGATAGATGTTCATTGAGGTCCCAGTTGTAGCATAGCTGAGGGGACTACTTCAAAGGTTCTAGTCTAGGATTTGGGTTTGGAGAGCTTGCTGAAGAATGCCTGGTGGAAGTTGGATGGAGGGTGACCAGCTGTCCTGTGGTGTTGTCAGCTTTGTTTCCCCTCACTGAAGAATGCCTGGTGGAAGTTGGAGGAGGGTGACTAGCTGTCCTGTGGTATTGTCAGCTTTGTTTCCCCTGAAGATATCGGGAAAAGGTAACCAATGATCCTGTGGCATGGTGAGTACTGACCTGCATTTTGAGCCCTAGACACTGTGTGCAGGTTCTCTTTTCTTCAGAGAGTTCTTGTAACTGTTCAGCCAGCGGTGAGCACTTAATTTCAGCTACGATTATTCGCTGTCCTTGGTGTTCCCATGTTCCCCCCACCCCATCCAAGTTTAATCTGCAATAAAAAATGCATTAAAGATACTCACTAGACTATTTTATTAAGCCAGAGAGGGAGAGAGAGAGAGAGAATACAGTGTGCCTTGCTGCCTCTGCACTAAAATTGGTGGATGAACCCATCGAACCACAATGGCTCCTTTGGGGGTGCACTATACAAAGGATTATGGAAGATTGGGGGTCAGGAGAACAGCCTCTTCCTTAATAGTCTCCTGATATCTGACCATCAAGATCTTCTGGTAATGACCATGTCACCAATGAGTCTGCGCTGGTCACATGATTCTGCACTAGCCTGTTCCCAGGATCACCGAATTTTAAACCTTTACTTGCTTTTTTCTTACACCCCGAGTAGAAGAATAATACGAATTCAAACGGGAAGGCATTTTATTGCGTATAGGTCCCCTTTAAGCCACCTCTTGCTAAATTTTCCCAAAAAAATGTAGTAATTTCCCTACTGGATTACTGAGCCGTCAAAAAGCCAATAAAGTTTTCAGCATGGCAAGCTTATGTGCGGTGATAGCAAATGCATACCCTGTGATTTCACAATGCCCAAGGTCAGTCCACACTCGCCTCGCCCCTGATAATAAAACTATTTATTCCAGTCTGTTAGACTTTGGTTGTAACACTGCGAGTGTTTTAGGTGAAGCTGAGGTTTGGCTGGTGATCGATTGCTCTTAATTCTGTAGCCCCCGGAAGAGGCTCTCGGCTCTCTAGGGCCGTGCCGGTACAGAAAACGCCTGTCATTTTAACTGCTGATGTCAACAACTATAAGATTACAGCAATAAAACAAGTAATCAGTATTCATCCATCTTTTATTTGCGTTCCTCCTTGGAAGGCTTTTTGCCTTCTAATTCGCTGTGTCATCCACATTATAGAGATGTCGACGTCTTCGCTGCTACATGCACCAATTATTATCAGTTTTGATGTTGTATCAGCGATACCCTTCAGTCACTATCTTGGTGAAGATTCCTTTATACTGCCGATTGACAGAAGGACAGACACAACAAGAAATAAGACCAGGAAACTAATACTTAAAGGGAACCACATTCTTTATACTATAGGCGTGTTTTTTTGTTTTTTTTGTTTTTATGAAGAACATGAAGGCTAATGTGTCAATGTAACACCCAATTAACTAATTTTTAAATAACTAAATAATAAACTAATTATTAAAAAAACAAAACGAATTAATGCGTAACATTGATAAATTAATAAATTAAATAAATAATAAATTATATTAACTGATAATCAATAAAATAATAATAATTCAAATGATAATAAAAATGTTATATCTTCAGTTTAACCACTATAGATCCGCGCTATACCCGAAAGACAGCTACAGTGTGGACCTGAATTCCCGGGAGGGCGCCCATGGATGTCCTCCCCTTAGCGGGCTCCATGCGCGCACTCACAGCCACCGCTGGCATGCTCTGGTGCCCGCCACATGCTGCGTGGGCATGCCTGCGGGTCGGGCGGACTTGTTGTCCGCCGGTGACCCGCGATCGCCTAATAGAGAGTCAGAATGGGGAACCACCAATGTAAACACGGCGGTTCCCCGTTCTGTGAGGGGGGACATGACAGATCTACTGACCCCTGTAATCGGGATCAGTGAGATCTGTCATGTCCCTGCCAGCCCCGCCCCCACACAGTTAGAACACAATGAGGGGACACATTTAACCCCTTGATCGCCCCTTAGTGTTAACCCCTTCCCTGCAAGTGACATTTATACAGTAAACGGTGGCTATTTTTAGCTCTGATTGCTGTATAAATGTCAATGGTCCTAAAAAGGTGTCAAAAGTGTCCGATTTGTCCGCTGCAATATCGCAGTCCCGATAAAAATCGCAGATCGCCACCATTACGAGTAAAACAATTAAAAATAATAAAAACGCCATAAATAAATTCTCATAGTTTGTAGCGATAACTTTTGCGCAAACCAATCAATATATGCTAGCTGCAATTTTATTTTACCAAAAATATGTAGAAGAATATATATCAGCCTAAACTGAAGAATAATAAATATATTTTTTTTGGGATATTTATTATAGCAAAAAGTAAAAAATATTGTTTTTTTCTTTCCAAAATTGCCACACTTTTTTGTTTATAGCGCAAAAAATAAAAAACGCAGAGGTGATCAAATACCACTAAAAGAAAGCTCTATTTGTGGGGAAAATAGGACGTCAATTTTGTTTGGGTACAACGTCGCACGACCGCGCAATTGTCAGTTAAAGTGGCGCAGTGCCATATTGCAAAAAGTGCTCTGGTCAGGAAGGGGGTAAATCCTCCCAGGGCTGAAGTAGTTAAGGTGTCATTAAGAATATATTGCTACTCACTACCAGTGAGTTTTGAACATTATGTGAGAAACGCACACGGGAACGTGCCCTTTCCACACCACATTCTGGTGTGAACCAACCCTAAAATAGGAAGAGTGTCATAAATACCCAGCAAGAGAACAAAGGGATTCAAGTGGTTGTAAACCTCAGACATGAAATATGAATAAAGCATATCCCTCTATGTTGTGTACTTGTCTCAGTCCAGAGCACTGGTGAAGGACTTTGAGTTTCGGCTCTTTCTGGGCTCAGCTGAAATTAGCCTTTTAAAGCTGAACTCTAGGCAGATATAAAAAAGACCAATGAAGCTCTGTAATTCATTAAAGTGGTTGTAAACCTCAGGCTGGGTCCACACTATCTTCACATGCGGCTCACAGCAGGGGTCCGGTGCGACCCCGTTAAATGTTTCCAGTCCGATTTCAGCTTGAATTTTTGTCTGAATTTGGGCCTGAAATGGACCAAAAGACGCAAAGGGCTCCTGTGCAAATTCGCACCAGAGCTGCAGGGGAGATGTGTGAACTGGCTACACAGTCAAAATTTCCTGCTATTGTGAATTGGATCCAATTTGCAATAGTATGAACCCAGCCTTAGACATGAAATATGAACAAAGCATATCCCTCTATAGTATGTACTTGTCTCAATCCAGAGCACTAAGTGTAATTTCTGTCTGCTGCCTTCTTCCTCTGTTATCTGCATGAGTCACTTCTGACAAGTTTTCCTGACACCAGGAGAAAAATGGTGACAGGGGAGGAAGCTTCAGTAGATTGACAGCCAGCAGCTCAGTTCCGGTGAGCTGTGTGAAAGGGGGGGGGGGGTTTCCTCCCTCCAATCAGCTCTCAGTACTCTCCTCACTGAGCTCTGTATTTCAGCTCTCCGCCCCTTATTTTCTGAACTGTCAGACAAACTTTATATGTTCAGCGCTTTGAACGGATGTACAGAAGAGAAGATTGCAGACATAGGTGTGTGCACAGGATGTGCCGGGTACTCCCTAATCGCCCTGTGTGGTGCAGACTCCCCTTGTTTAAACCCATGATATTTCACAAAAAACCCCTAACAGGGCTCCTAAAAAAAAATGTAAAAAAAATGTAAAAAGCGAATAAAGAAAAAAGAAAATTGTAAATAATAATAAAAGTAAAAGCTACTGACACTATCAACTGCTCTACTGACACCAATTCCTGCCCTTCTGACGCCATCCACTGTTCTACTGACACCCTCAGTAGAAATACACATGCCTACACACATATGTGTTTGAGCTTTGATTTGCACATTCTAATGCACACCTAAGACTGCAGATAAGCAGATACAACTTATGTAGGATGATTTGTTTAACCACTTCAGATCCGCGCTATAGCTGATTGATGGTTACAGCCCGGATCTGATTTGCCGGGGCGCCCGCCGCACGCTGCATGGACGTGCCCGCGGGTCGGGTGGACTCGGTGTCCGCCGGAGACCCGCGATCCCTTCACAGAGAGCTAGAACAGGGAACCGACAATGTAAACACGGAGAGCGGGGACATGACAGATCTACTGATCCATGTCATCGGGATCAGTTAGATCTGTTATGTCCCTGTCAGCCCCGCCCCCACACAGTTAGAACACATACAGGGAACACGGTTAACCCCTTCACTGCCCCCTTAGTGTTAACCCCTTCCCTGCCAATGATATTTATACAGTAATCAGTGTCTATATTAAGATCTGATCACTTTATAAATGTCATTGGTCCCAAAAAAGTGTCAAAAATGTCCGACATGTCCGCCCCAATATCAAGGTCCCAATAACAATCGCAGATCGCTGCCATTACCAGTAAAAAAATAATAATAATAATAAAATCACCATAAACCAATTTCCATAGTTTGTAGGCGTCATAACTTTTGCGCAACCCAATCAATATATATATTTTTTTTTACCAAAAATATGTAGAAGAATATATGTCGGTCTAAACTGATGAATAATTTGTTTTTAAATTTTTTTAAAATTGTTCTTTTTTCAAAATTGTTGGTCTTTTTTTGTTTATAGCGCAAAAAATAAAAACCGTAGAGGTGATCAAATACCACCAAAAGAAAGCTCTATTTGTGGGAAAAAAGGACATCAGTTTTTCTAAGGTACAACGTCGCACGACCGCGCAATTGTCATTCAAATAGTGACAGCGCTGAAAACTGAAAATTGGTCCGGGCAGGAGGGGGGTTTAAGTGCCCTGTAAACAAGTGGTTAATCTCCGTGTACTTTGGACAGTCTAGTCATGATTTGACCCCGATATGCAATACCTAGGGGACAACTTCATACCACTCCCTGAACAATTTAATATGGGAAAATCTCAAACCCATTCTGTGGACCAGATCTTCCTTCCATTTTTGGTCCCTCTATTAGGAAATTGAATATTAGTAGAAGCAATGTTTTCTTTTTGTACATTTTTGGAAACGATTCCTTTTGCAAAGAACAATTTGCAAAACTTCTAATGACGGCAAAATATTTGATTGATTTGTGGTGAACTTCAAGCCCTTCCCTGGTGCCATCACTTCTGAACAATTGAGAAATTATTTTTATTATGGTCACCCCCTTCTGTTCTGTGTTTTTTATTGGTGTTCATTGGTCTGTCATATGGTTCATGTCTCTTACATGTTGTAGATTGAACGATCGCGGGTCAATACATTATTGATCCTTTGGTTCTCGGGCCTTCATTGACTGTTTGTAAAATCGATCATAATTTGCAACATCTATGTCTACCTTAAGAGGTCCCTTGGCCGTTGACGTTTAACACAATTTCCAGAAATCGCTTGGATCACAAATAAGTAACAATACAAATCATCTCATGAATTTATTTCCCGTTGTATGTCGAGAAATGATTTTTACGCTTTCTTTCTTTTTCGGTTGGGAAAGGATAAAGGAATAAATAACCGCACGCTCTCTATAATTTTCCCGCCATTACAAGGCAGTCCAACCCCGGGACCCGCTCATTGTGATAAATGACAATCTATTTTTTTCTGTGTGTTCTTCTTTCTCCCCTACAAATGTAACTCAGAAGAAGGATTCTGATCAATACTGAGACCTGCTACATGAAGCCGTGTTGGGGGAATCCAGCCTTTGAATTGGTGCAAAGGACGCCTACAGAACATAGCGATGAGCGAATAATGCAGAATCCATTGATTCACTTCGAGTTCCAAAGGAAACCCAACTTCAAGCTGGGAACTGACCCCTCAGAATGTGATATTATGAGTCCTCCTCTTCTGCTGGAGATAGGGTGAGTATTGCGTGAGATGAAGGGCACATCACTGGAGATAGGGTGAGTATTGCGTGAGATGAAGGGGACATCACTGGAGATAGGGTGAGTATTGCGTGAGATGAAGGGGACATCACTGGAGATAGGGTGAGTATTGCGTGAGATGCAGGGGACATCACTGGAGATAGGGTGAGTATTGCGTGAGATGCAGGGGACATCACTGGAGATAGGGTGAGTATTGCGTGAGATGAAGGGGACATCACTGGAGATAGGGTGAGTATTGCGTGAGATGAAGGGCACATCACTGGAGATAGGGTGAGTATTGCGTGAGATGAAGGGGACATCACTGGAGATAGGGTGAGTATTGCGTGAGATGAAGGGGACATCAGTGGAGATAGGGTGAGTATTGCGTGAGATGAAGGGGACATCGAACATCACTGGAGATAGGGTGAGTATTGCGTGAGATGCAGGGCACATCACTGGAGATAGGGTGAGTATTGCGTGAGATGAAGGGGACATCACTGGAGATAGGGTGAGTATTGCGTGAGATGAAGGGGACATCACTGGAGATAGGGTGAGTATTGCGTGAGATGCAAGGGACATCACTGGAGATAGGGTGAGTATTGCGTGAGATGAAGGGGACATCACTGGAGATAGGGTGAGTATTGCGTGAGATGCAGGGCACATCACTGGAGATAGGGTGAGTATTGCGTGAGATGAAGGGGACATCACTGGAGATAGGGTGAGTATTGTGTGAGATGCAGGGCACATCACTGGAGATAGGGTGAGTATTGTGTGAGATGCAGGGCACATCACTGGAGATAGGGTGAGTATTGCGTGAGATGCAGGGCACATCACTGGAGATAGGGTGAGTATTGCGTGAGATGCAGGGCACATCACTGGAGATAGGGTGAGTATTGCGTGAGATGCATGGGACATCACTGGAGATAGGGTGAGTATTGTGTGAGATGCAGGGCACATCATTGGAGATAGGGTGAGTATTGTGATGAGAGGCAGGGGACATAACTGGAGACAGGGTGAGTATTGCGTGAGATGAAGGGGACATCACTGGAGATAGGGTGAGTATTGCGTGAGATGAAGGGGACATCACTGGAGATAGGGTGAGTATTGCGTGAGATGATGGGGACATCACTGGAGATAGTGTGAGTATTGTGTGAGATGCAGGGCACATCACTGGAGATAGGGTGAGTATTGCGTGAGATGAAGGGGACATAACTGGAGACAGGGTGAGTATTGTGTGAGATGAAGGGGACATCACTGGAGATAGGGTGAGTATTGTGTGAGATGCAGGGCACATCACTGGAGATAGGGTGAGTATTGCGTGAGATGAAGGGGACATCACTGGAGATAGGGTGAGTATTGCGTGAGATGCAGGGGACATCACTGAAGATAGGGTGAGTATTGCGTGAGATGCAGGGCACATCACTGGAGATAGGGTGAGTATTGCGTGAGATGCAGGGCACATCACTGGAGATAGGGTGAGTATTGCGTGAGATGAAGGGGACATCACTGAAGATAGGGTGAGTATTACAGTGAGATGCAAGGGACATCACTGGAGATAGGGTGAGTATTGCAGTGAGATGCAGAGGACATCACTGGAGATAGGGTGAGTATAGTGGTGAGATGCAAGGGACATCAAATCCTCCTACACAAGTTGTATCTGTTTATCTAAAGCCCTTTCTTCTCTACAGCCATTCAAGGTGCTGAATTTTAAAGTGGTAGTAAACCCATCCATTTAACAGTTTAAAGTGATGAGTGCACAGTGATGAGAGCTCTGACAGCTGATTGGAGGAAGGGACACCCCCCCCTCTTCACACAGCACACAGGAACAGAGTTGAGGCTGTCAATCATCTGGAGCTCCCTCCCCTGTCCCCTATTTATCTCTAGGTGTCAGGAAAACCTGAACTGACTCATGCTGATAGCAGAGGAAGGAAGCAGGAGACAGAAATGAAACTTAGTGCTCTTAATTGAAACAAGTGCACTCTATAGAGCAGGGGTCTCCAAACTTTATAAACAAAGGGCCAGTTTACTGACCTTCAGACTTAAGGGAACCGTGGCCACTGGGAGTTAAAAAGGTCTTGACGTCAGTGGAAGTGAACAATGTCCCATCGTTGGTGACAGTGGGAGGAATAGTGTCCCGTTGTTGGTGTCAGTGGGAGGAATTATGCCCCATCATTGGTGACATTGGGTCCCATTGTTGGTGTCATTGGGAAGAATTGTGCACCATCTTTGGTGTGAGTGGGAGGAATAGTGCCCCATTGTTGGTGTCATTGGGAGGCATTGAGCCCTATCATTGGTGTCATTGGGTCCCATTGTTGGTGTCATTGGGAAGAATTGTGCACCATCTTTGGTGTCACTGGGAAGAATAGTGCCCCATTGTTGGTGTCATTGGGAGGCATTGAGCCCTATCATTGGTGTCATTGGGTCCCATTGTTGGTGTCATTGGGAAGAATTGTGTACCATCTTTGGTGTCAGTGGGAGGAATAGCATCCCATTGTTGGTGTCAGTGGACCCCATCGTTGGCATACTTGGGAATAATTGTGCCCCATCATTGGTGTCATTGGGTCCCATTGTTGGTGTCACTGGGAAGAATTGTGCCCCATCATTGGTGTCAGTGGGAGGATTAGCGAACCATCATTGGTGTCAGTGGGAGAAATAGAGTCCCATTGTTGGTGTCAGTGGGAGGAACAGTGACCCATTGTTGGTGTCAGTGGGAGGAATAGTGTCCCATTGTTGGTGTCAGTGGGAGGAATAGTGCCCCATTGTTGGTGTCAGTGGGAGGAATTGTGCCCCATTGTTGGTGTCATTGGGAATATCTGTGCCCAACTTTGGTGTCATTGGGAGGAAAAGTACTCCTTCATTGATGTCAGTGGGGGGAATTATGCCCCATTGTTGGCATCAGTGGATGAAAATAGTGCCCCAGGGGCCAAATAAAAGCAGAGGGCCGCATCTGGCCCCTGGGCTGCAGTTTGAAGACCCCTGCTATAGAGGGATATGCTTTGTTCATATTTTGTGTCTGAGGTTTACAACCACTCTAATTAATTACAGAGCTGCATTGGTCTTGGTATATCTGCCCGGAGTGCAGCTTTAAAAGGCTCCGTTTAGCTGAACCCACGAGTCCAGAAAGAGCCGAAACTCAAAGTCCTTCACCAACTACAGAACGGCTGAGCGCCGCCCGCCACTGATGTTAAACGCGGCGGATTAATAGACAGGCGCGCTTTTCAAAGATCGGCGGAAACCCCTGTGTGGATTTTTACATCCGTGTTGTAAGATTTATGCTGTAACTGAATGCTCTTACATTTCCATAGACATCCTGGCGGGGTAATCTGTAATAATGTTAAGGGACTCCGGTGCTGATAATTAAATACCACTTCTGCATGCGGTACGGAGCTTTCACTTCCCCACCTGTACTTGGGGGATTTCCCTCTTACAAAAAGCTTAAAAAATAATGACTGCGGATGCGCGGCTCGCCGGGCCTGCCTTTGCCGTCTCGCAGACCTGCATAATTAGCTCTGAAAAGTTTCCGAGGCACCCGGCGACCTCAGAAATGTCGGGAGCAGCGGGTGTGGCGTTTTGGGAGCAGCGCATGGGAAACTGAGGTGGATTTTTAAAGGGGGGCTCCAGGCAAACGTCTAAACGCACAAATGAGATATGTGTGTGTGTGTGTGTGTGTGTGTGTATGTGTGTATGTGTGTGTGTGTGTGTGTGTGTAGATTCTGTTTCTAGTCAAACCTTCCTGCCCGGGCCGATTTTCAGCTTTTAGCACTGTCACATTTTGAATGACAATTGCGCGGTCGTGCAACGCTGTACCCAAACTAAATTTTTATCATTTTTTTCCCACAAGTAGAGCTTTCTTTTGGTGGTATTTGATCACCATTGGGCTTTTTTATTTTTTGCTAAACAAATAAAAATACGGAAAATTTAGAAAAAAAGAAAAACGTTTTTCTTTGTTTCTCTCATATATTTTTTTTAAAATAAGTAAGTTTTCTCCTTCACTGACAGGCACTCAGTGATGGGCACTGATGATGAGGCACTAATATGCGGCACTGATGAGCACTGATGAGGTGGCACTGAAGATAAGGCACTAATATGCGGCACTGATGGGTACTGATGAGTCGGCACTGATGGGCACTGATGATGAGGCACTAATATGCAGCACAGATGGGCACTGATAGGTGGCACTGATGGTCATTGATAGATGGCACTGGTAGGCAGCATTGATAAGGAGACACTGACAGCATTACTGATGGGCATTGATTGGCATCCCTAATGGTCAATAATTGGCATCCTTGATGGGCACTAATTGGCATCCCTAGTGGGTGGGCTCTCGTGGGCATTCTTAATGGGTCTGCACTGATAATCAATGTGTCTACGTTTTTGGTGTGTGTTTTTTTTTTAGTCACATTTCCATATTTTATAGGCGCACGCTGGGAGTCAGGAATTCAGAAAGTGCACAAAAATGCATTGAAAACACTTTAAAAGCGCAATATGTGTTTTTGTTGAAAGCATATTGTGTTTAACCACATGCCTTCCTCTGGATCAACTGTGGGTGAAGGATTGTATATGGGATTGTAAGGTTATATATAATCATATATAATTTTTCTATTTTTTTTTGTGGTTGAACTAGATGGACTTGAGTCTTTTTTCAACCTGACTAACTATGTAACTATGCCCTCCGGAAGATTTACCCCCTTCACGACCAGGTCATTTTTTGCAATATGGCACTGCGTTATTTTAACTGACAATTGCGCGGTTGTACGACCCCCTGCATTTTTTATGTTTTGCGCTATAATCAAAAAAAGACCAACAATTAAAAAAAAAAAACTATATGTTTTACTTTCTGCTATAAAACATATCCAAATAAAAAAAAATCTAATTTCTTCATCAGTTTAGGCCAATATGCATTCTGCTACATATTTTTGGTAAAAAAAAATCCCAATAAGTGTATATTGATTGGTTTGCGCAAATGTTATAGCGTCTATAAACTATGGGATATTTTTATTTTGTGGCGTACATTCTGACACTTTTGACATTTTGGGGACCAGTGACACGAATACAGTGATCAGTGCTAAAAATATGCACTGTCACTGTACTAATGACACTGGGAAGTGGATAACATAAAGTGTTTTTGTGTACATAGTGAGGTGCTTTTACTAGGGGAAGTGATGTATTTTATCCCCTGCTTCGCAGGGACACAAACTCCGTCCCTTCCCCCCTGTGAGAATAGCGATCTGCCTTGTTTACATAAGTAGATTGCAGTTCTGTATGTCTGCCTGAGGATCTGCGGGTGTCAGTGGACATCGAGTACCCGGCACCCGCAGATCACTTTCCGCTGTGTGTAATCACAGCAAGAGTGAGCCGCTGGCGGCATGCATTCATCACGTATGTACAGTATCTCACAAAATAAATATTTTATTCTATCTTTTCATGTGACAACACTGAAGAAATGACACTTTGCTACAATGTAAAGTAGTGAGTGTACAGCTTGTATAACAGTGTAAATTTGCTGTCCCCTCAAAATAACTCAACACACAGCTATTAATGTCTAAACCGCTGGCAACAAAAGTGAGTACACCCCTAAGTGAAAATGTCCAATTTGGGCCCAAAGTGTCAATATTTTGTGTGGCCACCATTATTTTCCAGCACTGCCTTAGGCTAGTTTCATACTGGGGTGGTAGCAGTAAATCGGCGCTAGCTTCAGCGGCGATTTATCACTATTATAGCGGCGCTATGGCACCACTATTCAGACGGGAGCATGTCGTTTTTAACCCCCACAATGGGTTAAAAAAGGATTAAAAGTGCCGGCGCTCTGCGCTTCTGAGGCGGTGTGCAGCGGTGTTCAGCCGCTTCGGAAACGCTGCCCATTGTTTTCAATGGGCAGGGGCGGTGGAGGAGTGGTGTATCCCCACCCACTGTACCGCCCCAAAGATGCTGCTTGCAGGACTTTTTGTAACGTCCCGCAAGCTCACCGCCCCGAGTGTGAAAGCACTCAGGGCTTTCACATTGGGGTGAATTGGAGGGTGATTTTTGAGGCGCTTTACAGGTGCTATTTTTAGCTAAATAGCACCTGTAAAGTGCCTCAGTGTGAAAGGGGTCTTAACCCTCTTGGGCATGGAGTTCACCAGAGCTTCACAGGTTACCACTGGAGTCCTCTTCCACTTCTCCATTAGGATGCCCCACAGGTGATCAATAGGGTTTAAGTCTGGAGACATGCTTGGCCAGTCCATCACCTTTACCCTCAGCTTCTTTTTTTCAGTGTTGTCACATGAAAAGAAATAATAAAATATTTACTAAAATGTGGGGGGGGGGGTGTACTCACTTTTGTGAGATCCTGTATATAATGAGATGGCGCACAGCTGCCGCCCTGTAGCAGTAGAACTGCTATAGGTCGGTCAGCAGGTAGTTAAGCACACCAGTGCGAGAGGTCCCTTAAAGTGGAACTTTACAAGCCTGGAGGACTACATTCCTGATATCCAGATGAAGGCAACCCTTGATGAAGAATGCAATTGTTTATTAAAAGTAAAACATATACAGACTGAGCCAACGCGTTTCGGCGGAATTGACTTCCCCTTCTTAAGGGCTGTTGGTACACGCTATTGGAGAAAGGTGGGCTCCGCCATGGTACCTACGTTTCTTATGATGCTGCTTCTGTATCATGCAAGCCGTCATCGGCTTTCATAAGAAACTTAGGTACCACTGCAGAGTCCATTCATATCCATTAGCACACATGAACAGCCTTGAGGAAGGGGGAAGTAATTCCCTCGAAATGCATCGGCAGGTTTTACTTTCAATAATCGATTGCTTTCTTCATCAAGAGTTTCCTTCTCAGCTGAGGCAACACCTCTTTTGTACCAGTGGAGACCAACACCACCATTCACCCGCCGAACCACCTGATATCTATGAAGAACCATTGAATCAGTCCAGTGCAGGCTCTAGATCAGATTATACATTCCTTATATGTCTCATTAGACAGCAACACAGGGCCGGCCCTACCATGGGTCCCAGTGGGTCCATCGGACCCAGGCAGCACTTTGAGAGGGGCAGCAAATTTAATCACGGCTGCCTCTCCCCTTCTATTTACCCAGCAAATTGATGACCAAGATATTTTTCCAGCAGCTTTGTGTGTCATGATGACAACTGCCCCCCGGGCCGCTCTGCCTGCCCCTATACTGCACTAGACCGTCCCTTGGAATTGAACATAAGGGTATGTCATATAATTTTGAATATAGCCAAGGTGCTGTTGCATGTAAATCTGACCTCCTGATTAATGTAATTTTAGTTTTAATTACCATGATATAAATTAAGGTATGTGGGGCCTTTTGGTGGGCGTGATTTTTTTTCTTTTGGGGGGGGGGCAGCATTTCAGTCTTGGACCCAGGCAGCACAAGGTCCCCCTGCAGCAACAGCATCATGTTTTAAAAAAAGCTATCATTAAAAAATCTTTAGGTTAGTCACTTTGCCTAGGCTGAAATGGCATCACCAGTCTGCTGCAGGCAGAAGGAAGCATTTCCTCAGTCTCCCCTCCACCAGTGATCAGAGCAGCCTTTCTCAACCTTTTCAACACGAAGGAACCCTTGAAATAGTTCTCCGGTCTCGGGGAACCTCTGCTAAAAATGAGAAATCTACAGCTCATGATACATTATTGTTCTGGTCAGTGGGAAGAATGCTCCTTACACTTGTGGTCATTGGAAAGAATTACCTTCTTACAGATAACTAAAAATACCAATGGTGTCATTGGGAATTTATCTGAGAGGTAGAAATTGACCATTGCTCAAGGAACCCCTTGCAACCTCTGGAGGAACCCTAGGCTTCCACGGAACCCTGGTTAAGAATCATTGGATCAGGCAGTACATTGTATCTTCTGTAATAAGTCATAAGGTGAGAGGCTGCAGCTGGGGCTGATCTGAGTCATTCAATTGCTGATGAATTTGAGGGGTCAAATCATTGTTTGTTTTTGGTCCGTAGTGATGAGAAAATTCGAAGGTATGGGATGGGAATTTTTTTCTGGAGCGAAGGAATTTCTAAAATGAAAGTAGATTTTCGTTTAGAAAATTACATTCATTCTAAAATCGAATGTTAAAAGTAAAAAATATTTTACATCTATTCATCGAATGTACATCAAATGTTTGTTCGATAATCAGCTCAAGATCATTTTTTTCTAGTGATGCCCGTCTCTTTTCTTCTTAGAAACAGACAAAATTTGGGCGCTCTCTGGAGTCCCTTCCCCCGGGGAGGGGGTGGGGGTTCAGCTGCAACTGTCAAAATCTTCGTAATTACAGGCTTGTATGTGGCGCTGACAAAAGTCGATTGTTAAACGCGCAATATCCACAAACAGCAATTTGATCCTTTCATCGCTAGTAAAAAATAATTACCTGAGATAACTACTTGTTTGTGTTTTGTCTCTTTCCTCGGGAAACTAACAGCGTTTTAGCAAATTAATTGAGCCTGCTGACCAACCGTAACCGCGCAGAGGCGCCAATCCATAAGGACTATAGATCCAACCCTTCCTATCGATCCGCTCGCTACATATGTACATTTGAGCAAATCTAAGAGTTAATTTGAGTTGATTTTTTCCTTTTGCCTCTTACATCCTGAAATCTCCATTTGTTTCAGGCTGCTTGCGTCTAGAGGAAGTGCGATTGTAGGGAAAATAAGACATGAAACAAAAAAAAACGAATAGTAAATAAAATACAAAAATAATATTTATAAACAATATACACTAATACAGTGATCAGTGCTGGAAATATGCACTGTCACTGTACTAATGGCACTGTGAAGGGGTTAACATCAGGGGCGATCAAAGGGTTAACAGTGTGCCTAGCCAGTGTTTTACTATAACGTGGAGGAGGTGCTTTTACTAGGGGAAGACATGGATCCTTGTCCCTGCTCTGCAGGAACACAGAATCCATGCCTTCCCTACTGACAGAACAGCAATCTGCCTTGTGTACATAGGTAGACCGCCATTCTACCTCTGCGCTGCACGATCAGCAAATGCCGGCGGACAACGAGTCCACAGTATCTGTTGATCAGCTCCCAATGTGTATAATCACAGAGGGAGCGAGCCGCCGCCGTTGCGCTTGTGCGCCCGCTACCGGAAAAAGCCGGATCATGTATATATACATGATCCACCACACAGCTGCCGCCCTGTAGCAGCAAAACTGCTGTGGGGCGGACAGCAAGTAGTTAATCATGATTAGTGGATAGACAGTCATGATTAAGCACCGAGGTAGCGTGAAACGCGTTGACTTTCCTTTCCTGTCCTCGTGATGTCATAGTGCTGTATCTGCATGTTTTTAAAAGTTTAATAAAGTTGGATGTTATGGGAATGGGCTGCCCTACATACAACGTGCAGGAATGCATGAAAAAGGCATGCGCGCCAACGCAGCTGCATGGTGTGATCCTAGCCTTAAAGCTGAAGTTTAATCCGCTTATATTATGCCTGTCATGGCTCCTTCTACCCCCCACCCCAAAGAACTGAAATCCAAATAATGAAAGTGGTGGGCGAGAACGGGGCAGGCTACAGTTCAGTAACATTTACAGATCTCCTCCCTCCCCAAACCTATAACTGGACAGTGAAAAGGGAAACAGCAGACTGATGAGCTCATCTCACTGTCACTCTGCTCTCTACTCTTATCAGCAAGTCCCTTGCACTGC
This sequence comes from Glandirana rugosa, assembly GCA_018402905.1. Classification (NCBI taxonomy): domain Eukaryota; kingdom Metazoa; phylum Chordata; class Amphibia; order Anura; family Ranidae; genus Glandirana; species Glandirana rugosa. Next base: position 1,816,971 of record BLSH010258666.1, on the reverse strand, counting down.
AACACAGCTGATTGGCTGCTTCTCCTTCCCCCAGTCTGAGCTCTGCTGTACAATGGCCTTCAAGAAGCTGATACCAGATAAACTCTGATACTTATAACTGCTGGCAAAAAAAAAAAAAAAATACCTTTAATTTATATAATATTTAATTTAATATATTTTCAATATTCAATTTGATTATTTAATATTTAATTTAATACATTAAAAAATAATGTATTTTTTAAAAATGAATTATAAATAAAAAGGTGCTATAAATAATAATAATAAAATATCTTCTGGGAGTTCTGCTAAAAAAACAGAGTCATGTGACATAGGGCTGAAGTCCCTCCCAGAAGCACATGTGAGAGCTCTCTGTAATACGGCTGCTGCAAATTACATAGACTTTAGCGCCTTTGCTTTCCGCGTTCCTCGCCTGTCTCAGAATAAACCCAACAAGAGTTAAACTCCATATCTCCTACACAGGACAATGTTTTTGCTTTTCCTTTTACTTGACCATGCCCCCTCTAACCCCAAAGGCCGCCTCTCCTGACCCCAGCCTCATGATAAATGCCAGTCTAACTTGCCAGGTCTGTAAATTCCTGCAAGCTTGCAGAATTCTCTGCACTGCCTTTAATTGTCTCCCATATCATTCTCATTTTTCACAGCCTGTCTGAATACAAATCAGAGCTTGCTGCAAATAAATCCCGGACCACCCCCCAACCCCCCCCCCTCCTCGCCCGCCATCCCAACTCCCTCTTTATGTTACCGAACTTCAATCTGTTAGTCTGCAAATGACAGCCAACCAGACTGGTGCCCCGACGTGACTTCCCAAAATGGCATCATCAGATCCAATAATTGTAGGCTAATGGTGAGGCCGTTTCACGAGGATGACGGGAACGAAGAGCCTGCTGTGTTGGAATGAGGTTAGAAGGAGGAATGATCACACTTATGAAAAGCAGCACTGATCATAATACATGCCGTACAGGACGGCGGCGGGTCAGCAGGGGTGAGGGCATCTGCTTACTATGAAGCCTGGAAAGAGATGGTTTTATGTGGCAGATTGTAAGCAATGCTAAATGGCTGTTCGGGGAATCGTCAATGTATCTTCATTTTGATTTAAAGCTGAATGGCAGGTATGGTAAGTTATACATTGTTACATGGTCCAGCTTGGACCAATGAGAATGTGTATATACCATACCTCTGGGATCCCTCTAGAGCAGTGCTTGTCAACTTATGAAGGGGGCCTCAAATGTGACATCACCAAAGGGCCGAAGATAATGCTCAAGATATGTAATGCTTAAGGGGACTGTCAGAGACTGAAGAGCTAATAGAGGAGATGAGGGTCAGAGCAGGGCTGGTGCAACGATTTTTGACACCCTAGGCGAAAACCTAATTTTGCCGCCCCATTGGCTGCACCCCATGTGACACGAGGCGGTGCTATACAGAAAGCATCGGCTCTGCTTCCTCTAGCGCTGACTCCAGTGCTGCGCCTCTAATTACACTACCGATCGGTAGCTGCCTGAGACTGAGTTAATTACATGCTGCAGCCTGCACAGCATGCAGACGCAGAGGGAAACCAGCGGCCGGCTGCCCCTAGGCAGCAGTGTGCCCTATCCAGCTGCCTTGTTTGCTTAGTGGTAACACTGGCCCTGGGTCAGAGAATGAGAACAGGACACATTGTTGGCTGGGGATGTGTTGGAGAAGACAATATGAACCTAGGAATATGTTACAGGAGGCTAGTAGAGATCAATGCACCCTAATTAGTGTTCCCACTACAGACTGATGAGGTCCAAGGCTGTACATCATATACCAGAGGGCCGCATGCAGTCCTCATGTTGGGCACCAGGACTGTAAAAGCTGGAAACCACCTTAATAGGCAACAGTGGCGGCTGTTTTTCAAAACAACCCCCCCGGTCGGCTGTCGGTTGGTCAGTCGTCCAGCCCCGCATGTACCCCATCTAGGTTCCGGCCCGGAAATGTGGCGATGGGCAGGCATCTCCTCCTTCTCTGCATTACCATGCGTCTCCTCCCTCCTGCTCCTCCTAGGAGTCCAATAGGATCACCTGGCCTATCAGCGTATCGGGTGACGGATCTCACGACCCGCTTCCTGATTGGCCAGGAGGAGGATGAGTGTGAGAATAAAGAATATTCATTCGCTACTCTCACACAACTGGGTGGGCTTGAGCCCACCCTTTTTTGAAGACTATTAGAGACTCTGGCTCTAATCACATGCTTAAAAAAAAAAAAAACTCCCCCCATTGGAATACATGCGTTCAGCGCCCCAAATGTAGATTAGGGGGCCGGACGCATGGACAGAGGGGGCGGCGCCCATGTGTCCCTAATGGACGGGCCACCACTGGTAGACACAACTACTTCACCGCTACTACAGTGATCTCCACTGGCTTCTGGGTCCTGTGCCATACAAAAAGTTGCTCGATTAACACAGGCGCCATCCAGAGAACAGGAAAGTCCCCTACGTGTTCAGTTTTTGGTGACAGGTTCTCTTAATGAGACATTAGGGTTCATTCTTGTGTTTTCACCATCTGAGACATCACCGGCTTTTGTAAGAAACAACTAAACAAAAAAAAAAAAACGAAGTGAAAATTAATTTTATACAATGGAAGACATTGGGCGAGAAAAAGGGAAGCGCATGCATGGAAATGCAAACTCTAAAATAATTAAACCTGCAGTTTGCTCTTATTTGAATTCACAGGCAAATTAAGGATTAATCCCGATGAACCATCCCTGCATACCTGCATATTATTAGAGTGGGGCCGAGGGGGTCAGAGCGAGCATGGAGGAAAGTGAAACCTTGCGCCACCATTCTTGGGATGAATAATAATGGTTTAATTTTAAAGGTCCATGCAGAACAATGCTCTCTCTCTCTATATTTTGTTACAATTATCACACGTAGATTACATCTCCTCCCGCACTGAATTTTTTATAAGGATTTGGAGACTGGAGTTGTTGTAAATTACTAAGAAGCCGCCCCGGCCCCCTTTGATAATGCGTATTTTCAGCCGCAAAACAAAGCAGAGTCAGCTATTGGCCGCGGTGTAAATCGAAAACCGTATTTTTCTATTTTTAGGAACGATGTATCTCATCCCTCGCCCCCCTCCCCCTGGCTTTTCTAATCTCTTTCTTAAAGTTTTTTTTTTTTCTAAGGCGCCAAACCTTCTCTGGGCTACATTATCCACCGGCGATATTAAATATTTACACCCGTATATACTCTGAAAATCTACAATCTCACTTGGCAGTTACAAGTGTCAACATTTGGGGCCTCATGCATAAAACTGCCTTAAAGGAATGTATAGAGTTATTTTATATGTTCTTGTATTATTTTCCGTAGTAAAGAACGTTTTTACTTCTGTCTCTTTCTAATCCGGTAAATGTGAAATATTGCATACCGATCGCTCACAGGCAGTAGCTGTGGAGGAGAAAAGCCTGTCCCCTGCCAGCTTGCTGTAGAGACAGAGGCCTTGCTCCCTGTGTGGAAAGCAGTGATTGTTGGAAGAAGCAACAGCAAGTAGCTTTCTATATTGTGAACTATATACAGTTGTATGCAAAAGTTTAGGAACCCCTGACAATTTCCATGATTGTCATTTATAAATATTTGGGTGTTTGGATCGGCAATTTAATTTTGATCTATCAAATAACTGAAGGACACAGTAATATTTCAGTAGTGAAATGAGGTTTATTGGATTAACAGAAAATGTGCAATATGCATCAAAACAAAATTAGACAGGTGCATAAATTTGGGCACCCTTGTCCCCTTCCTCATCCGTCCATTACCTTCCCCCATCCTATCCTACCCCTTCTTTAAAAGATCTAAACAACTGTTGTTCTTACTTATTGTTTGGACTTTCTCTCTTGAATGTACTCTACATGTTGTATATTGTATAGCATGAAGTTCAACCTTTCCATGTAACATGCTTTGAAAAGTTTCAATCAACTATTTTGGGAAAATAAATAAATAAATTTGGGCACCCTTGTCATTTTGTTGATTTGAATAGCTGTAACTACTTAGCACTGATTAATTGGAACACACAATTGGTTTGGTGAGCTCATTAAGCCTTGAACTTCATAGACAGGTGCATCCAATCATGAGAAAAGGTATTTAAGGTGGCCAATTGCAAGTTGTTGTTCTCTTTGACTTTCCTCTGAAGAGTGGCAACATGGGGGCCTCAAAACAACTCTCAAATGACCTGAAAACAAAGATTGTTCTACATTATGGTTTAGGGGAAGGCTACAAAATGTTATGGCAGAGATATAAGCTGTCAGTGTCCACTGTGAGGAAATGGAAGACCACAGGCACGGTTCTTGTTAAGGCCAGAAGTGGCATCCACATAAAATATTGGAGTAGAAAAGGTGAAGGATGGTGAGAACGGTCAAAAACAGCCCACGGACCACCTCCAAAGACCTCCAACATCAACTTGCTGCAGATGGTGTCACTGTGCATCGTTGAACAATTCAGCGCACTTTGCACAGGGAGAAGCTGTATGGGAGATGGGAAAGAAGCCTTCTCTGCACACACGCCACAAATGGACATTTGGACAAGCCAGCTTCATTTTGGAATAAGGTGCTGTGGACTGATGAAACAAAGATTGAGTTATTTGGTCATAACAAGGGGCGTTATGCATGGCGGCAGAAGAACACAGCGTTCCAAGAAAAACACTTGCTACCCACAGTAAAATTTGGTGGAGGTTCCATCATGCTGTGGGGCTGTGTGGCCGGTGCCGGTACTGGGAATCTGGTTAAAGTTGAGGGTCGCAGGGATTCCACTCAATATCAGCAGATTCTTGAGAATAATGTTGAGGAATCAGTCACAAAGTTGAAGTTACGCCGGGGCTGGATATTTCAACAAGACAACGACCCAAAACACTGCTCAAAATCTACTTGGCCATTTATGCAGAGGAACAAGTCCAATGTTCTGGAATGACCATCCCAGTCCCAGAACTGAATATCATTGAACATCTGTGGGGTAATATGAAGCGGGCTGTCCATGCTCGGCAACCATCAAACCGAACTGAACTGGAGATGTTTTGTAAGGAGGAATGGTCCAAAATACATTCATCCAGAATCCAGACACTCATTACCGGCTATAGGAAGCATCTAGAGGCTGTTATTTCTGCTAAAGGAGGCTCTACTAAATATTGATGTGATTTTTCTGTTGGGGTGCCCAAATTTATGCACCTGTCTAATTTTGTTTTGATGCATATTGCACATTTTCTGTTAATCCAATAAACCTCATTTCACTACTGAAATATTACTGTGTCCTTCAGTTATTTGATAGATCAAAATGAAATTGCTGATCCAAACACCCAAATATTTATAAATGACAATCATGGAAATTGTCAGGGGTTCCTAAACTTTTGCATACAACTGTATATATGCATTATACTTGTCAATACCAGCAGGTGGCACTGCAGTATGCATTCTATGGTACAAATGTGTACTTGTTTATTGTCCCCTTCCTGCCTATGATAAAAGGCATGTAATATATTGCTCCATGAAAGTAAAGTATTCTCTGCATACAATAAGCTTCCAAGCGCATAATTGCAATACTCTGCATAACAGTGGTCTTCCTGCAGAGGTCTCTCATGCCCACTTCTCAAGCTCTCCAATCAGCAGGGGAAGTGTTTATGACGTCTGCAGAGGGGTCGCTGCTTCCTCACAGAGAGCGAGGGTCCCACTCTGCAGCTAAATATGCTTCAGATGTATCAAAACATTTATGTGCATCCACAGCCTGAGTTGAAATGCCTGTCCCCTGCCAGCATGCTGTAGAGAAAGGAGGCATTGCTCCTTGTGTGGAAGCAGCAACCTCTCTGCAGACATTACTGCTTCCACACAGGGACGGCAGTGGTCTCCTTGCAGAGGTCTCTCATGCCCACTTCTCAGCCAGATCTGGAGCTTTCCAATAAGCAGGAGACTTTTATCACGTCTGCAGAGAGGCTGCTCCTTCCACATAGAGAGTGAGGGTCCCACTCTGCAGCTAAAGATGCTTCAGATGCATCAAAAAATCTGCAAAGTCTTACAAATCATTTTTTAGAAGCAGCCATAGCCTGAGTTGAAAAGCCTGTCCCCTGCCAGCATGCTGTAGAGATGGAGGCCTTGCTCCCTCTGTAGGAGCAGTGGTCTCCCTGCAGAGATCTTACATGCCCACTTCTCAGTCAAAGCTGGAGCTCTTCAATAAGCAGGGGGCATTTCTGACCTCTGCAGAGAGGTCGCTGCTTTCACATAGAGAATGAGGGTCTGACTCTGCAGCTAAATAGGTTTCAGATGCATCAAAACAAAATATGTGCAAAGTCTTACATATCATTTTTTAGAAGCAGCCACAGCCTGAGTTGAAAAGCCTGTCCACTGCCAGCATGCTGTAGAGACGAATGAATTGCTTCATGTGTCGAATGTGGAAGCAGCGACCTCTTTGCAGACGTCACTGCTTCCAAACAGGGACAGCAGTGGTCTCCCTGCAGAGGTCTCTCATGTCCACTTCGGAGTCAGAGCTAGATCTTAATCAGCAGCGGAAGTTTATGACTTCTGCAGGGAGGCAGCTGATTCCACACTGAGAGTGAGGGTCCCACTCTGCAGCTAAATATGCTTTGGATGCATCAAAACAAAATATCTGCAAAGTCCTATAAATCATTTTTTTATAAGCAGCCACAGCCTGATTAGAAAAGCCAGTCCCCTGCCAGCAAGCTGTAGAGACGGAGACTCACTCCCTGTGTAGGAGCAGTGGTCTTCCTGCAGAGGTCTCGCATGCTATCTTCTAAGTCAGAGCTGAATCTCTCCAATCACTGAGGAGCATGATGTTTGCTAATTGGAAAACTATAGGCCTGAATCAGCAGGGGACGTGTCTGACCTCAGCAGAGCGGTCGCTGCTTCAACACACAGAGAGCGAGGGTCCGACTCTGCAGCTAAATATGCTTCATACGCATCAAAACAAAAGTCTTAGAAATCATTTTTTAGGTGCAGCCACAGCCTGAATAGAAAAGCCAGCCCCCTGCCAGCATGCTGTAGATAAGGATCCTTACCCTCTGTGTAGGAGCAGTGGTCTTCCTGCAGAGGTCTCACATGCTGCCTGAATCAGAGCTAGACTTCTCCAATCACCAAGGAGAGTGAGGTTTGCAAACTGGAAAACTATAGGCCTGACTTAGCAGGGGATGTGTCTGACCTCAGCAGAGCGGCCGCTGCTTCCACACAGAGAGTGAGGGTCTGATTCTGCAGCTAAATATATTTCAGATGCATCAAAAAAAAAGGGGTGCAAAGTCTTGATTATAACAGCCTGTCACCTGCCAGCATGCTGCAGAGAAGGGATCCTTGCTCTCTGTTTGGAAGCAGTGGCCTCACTGCAAAGGTCTGATACATCTCCTGCTGAGTCACAGCAAGAGATCTACAATCAGTAAAGCTCCTGTTCCCTGCAGGGTCTTTCTCTACAGGTTGCTGGCAGGCAGTGCCAGGACAAGGCCATCCAGCGTTCAGGGCAAAGAAACCAAACTGCGCCTCTCCCTTCATTGTGCGCAAGCTTAGGGAATGCTACCCCCCAGCAGTAATCCACTTGTCAAAGTGCCTTGTATAAGAAAGAGCTCACTAGCGCCCCCATACATACAGTAAAAAGCTGCACCCAGGGCAGGCAACCCTCCTGCCCACCCCTTGTCCCGGCCCTGCTGGCTGGGGACAGGCTTTTCTACTTTGGCTGTGGCTGCTTTCTAACTGTAGGAATTGATGCACATTAAAAACATTTGGCTGATTTAAACTGAAAGTTCAGCAGGACATTAAAGATGAGCATATGATGAAAGGAAAGCAATATGCAGACAGCTGCAGTTGTAAGCATAGCTCCCATCTGTCCTGGATTTCGAGGGACTGTCCCTGATTTGGAACAAAGTCCATCTGTCCCTCTTTCCTCCTCCATTGTCCCTCATGTTGGTCTGATCTATATAGTTGTATATAAAATGCACTTTCTATCTTTCAAAAAGTCTTTCCCAGTGCTAAACCTTTCATCCAATTTCTAAATTGCTGCATCTGTAAATGTCAAAAGCCAATATAAAGGAATAGTAGTGGTAAAAAAAAGCATCTTTGGTTTTAACTAATATTTTTTTTTTGCAGAATTCTCTTTTAACCTCTTAAGGACTGCCTCAAGCAGATATACTGCAGCAGAGCGACCCTCCTGTGCAAAATCAGGTACCTGTATGTGACATCGTGCAGTGGGTCTGGGGCACTTGTGCCGCCGGTGACCTGCTTCCGCTGTGATTGGACACAGCGGGAGCCAATCAGCAGGTCCAGCGGACGCGATATTCGCTGGGACCCACCTATCGTTCTCCGGAGAAGCAGAGTGGTGGTCTGCCTATGTAAACAAGGCAGACCGCCATTCTGTGAGAGGGGAAAATGGAGATCTTGTGTTTCTGCTAAGCAGGAACACAGATCTCTCTCTTCCTCCAGTCAAAGCACCCCCCCCCCACAGTTAGAAAGCACCCCCTAGGAGCACATTTAACCCTTTGATGCCACTGATATTAACCCCTTCCCTGCCAGTGTCATTAGTACAGTGACAGTGCATTTTGATCTGATCTCCATTTTGAACTGATCGCTGTATTGGTGTCACTGGTCCCCAAAAAGTGTCACTTAGTGCCCGATTTATCTGCTGCAATGTCACAGTCCCGCTAAAAATCGCTGATCGCCGCATTACGAGTAAAAAATAAATAAATAAATACAAATTCCAGAAATCTATCCCATAGTTTGTAGATGCAATATTTTTTGTGCAAACCAATCGATATACGCTTATTGTTTTTTTTTTTTAACAAAAACATGTAGCAGAATGCATATTGGCCTAAACTGATGAAGAAATACATTTGTTTACATTTTTTTACTGGATGTTTTATAGCAGAAAGTAAAAAATATTGTTTTTTTTTCAAAATTGTGGGTCTTTTTTAGTTTATAGCGCAAAAAATAAAAACCGCAGAGGTGATCAAATACCACCAAAAGAAAGCTCTGTTTGTGGGAAAAAAAGGGCATAATTTTTATTTGGGTACAACGTTGCGCGACCGCGCAATTGTCAGTTAAAATAATGCAGTGCCGTATCACAAAAAATGGCCTGGTCATGGGGGGGGGGGGTAGACCTTCCAGGGCTGAAGAGGTTAAAGGGGGCGTGGCAGGGAGTGTGTCTTATGCCTACATACTTTTGCTGATAGGGGTCCTTCATTCCCATCTTAGAAAGTTGGGAGATATGGTTATAAGCAAATCTTGGCTTTTCCTTGACTATTCACTCTCTTTTGTGCTTTAAAGGGTAACTCCACTTTCATGGGGGAAAAAAAATAGCAGAAACATAATTTCCTGCTTGTGTGATTGGCTCGCCAATTTTCCCAGAAGTCTGTCTAAGATACAAGTCAGATTTCAGGCATCCCCCATAACAAAAATATCATTTTTGGAGAGATAACATCTAAAGGGATGCAGGCCCAGCAAATTTCATCATTAGTGCTCTGCAGCTGCACAGCTGACAGATAATTATGAAACATAATTTCCAGCTTGTGTGATTGGCTCGCCAATTTTCCCAGAAGTCTGCCTAAGATACAAGTCAGATTTCAGGCATCCCCCGTAACAAAAATATCATTTTTGGAGAGATAACATCTAAAGGGATGCAGGCCCAGCAGATTTCATCATTAGTGCTCTGCAGCTGCACAGCTGACAGATAATTATGAAACATAATTTCCAGCTTGTGTGATTGGCTCGCCAATTTTCCCAGAAGTCTGCCTAAGATACAAGTCAGATTTCAGGCATCCCCCCTAACAAAAATATCATTTTTGGAGAGATAACATCTAAAGGGATGCAGGCCCAGCAGATTTCATCATTAGTGCTCTGCAGCTGCACAGCTGACAGATAATTATGAAACCACTCCCATTAGACCCATTCAGCACAGAGAGACACAGAGGAAATTCTTCGGAATAACAAAAGGTAGGAATGTGCAACAAAGTTTGTTATAATCCTTGCAATGTACAGAGATCACCCGGGGGGGGGGGGATGTTTTTTTCTCCACAAAATTGGAGTTACGCTTTAATAAATTGGGGGGCTCCTCACTGACCTCAATGGAGGCTGTGAATGGGGAGTCCAAGTTTGACTTTTCCAGAAGAAGTCCAGATTTGTATGTAACTTCAGCCGCTCATGCGTCTGGATCCTATCTCGGTACGGCCCAGAAATACTAAAACTTTCTTTGTTTGAAGATCCAAGCACAGCTCCTTCCTCTCATGTCCTCCTCCTGCACCGCGCTCTGTGCATTACGACAGGACAGGTGTTCTTTAATACCTGCGCTCGCTTTCGTCGCGCCTATTAATAAAACATACCGGCGAGGAGATGGGCTGTGTCCTCGGGCTGTGTTCTTGAAGGACTGCGTTCTTCAGCTTTAATGAAAGGGATCTCCGCAGCAGGAAGCCCACTTTGAACGGCAGATTGTAAAACAATGAAGTGTAATTTTATAAATTTAAGGCGTACATTTTTATTTAATTATTTTATTTATTTTTGAAGAACACTTAATGCACGCTAGCATCTGTATTATCCCTTTTTTTTGTTGCATCCCCCAAGCCAGCGTGCCACTCATCATTTTTATATGAAGCACAGACAGTAAATCAAAGTAAAGTTACCTGTGTAACGCGCTGTGCCGCAGCCCAGCAGGGCACGCCACACAATTTTAAGGCTTCAGCTTTAGCGCATGAAGGAAAAAAAAGTCACGTAAATGACGCTGCTTGCAAGTTCGGGTTCAGTACAAAGTATAGCCCTGGCCTGTTTATACAGAAGCCGAGGCGGCACCGGGGAATTTGATTAAAGAGGAGCTCTAGACAGATATAAAACATTTGAAATCTCCTGAATCTATTAATATTTATTGAAAGCATTCAGTGCCCGTTCACACAGGGGCGACTTGCGCTCCGACTTGAGTCGCTTCAAGTCGCCCCAAGTCGCTTGACATTTGAAATCCCATTGAAATGAATGGGAGCCGCCTTAATGTACACTACTAAGGTCGGAGCGACTTCAGAAAAGGTTCCTGTGCTACTTCTAGGTGACTTGTGCCCATAGAATTCAATGGAAGTCGCCCCAAGTCGCTTGACATTTGAAATCCCATTGAACTGAATGGGAGCCGCCTTAATGTACACTACTGAGGTCGGAGCAACTTCAGAAAAGGTTCCTGTGCTACTTCTAGGTGACTTGTGCCCATAGAATTCAATGGAAGTCGCCCCAAGTCGCTTGACATTTGAAATCCCATTGAAATGAATGGGAGCCGCCTTAATGTACACTACTGAGGTCGGAGCGACTTCAGAAAAGGTTCCTGTGCTACTTCTAGACGACTTCTATCCGACTTGTGCCCATAGAATTCAATGAAAGTCGCCCCAAGTCGCTTGACATTTGAAATCCCATTGAAATGAATGGGAGCCGTCTTAATGTACACTACTGAGGTCGGAGCAACTTCAGAAAAGGTTCCTGTGCTACTTCTAGGTGACTTCTATCTGACTTGTGCCCATAGAATTCAATAGAAGTCGCCCCAAGTCGCTTGACATTTGAAATCCCATTGAAATGAATGGGAGCCGCCTTAATGTACACTACTGAGGTCGGAGCAACTTCAGAAAAGGTTCCTGTACTACTTCTAGGCGACTTCTATCCGACTTGTGCCCATAGAATTCAATTGAAGTCGCTTCCAATTCGGATCCCCCATCTACATGGAAGCGACTTTACAGTTAAAAGAAAAGAATTTATGCAGGGCAACCCCCTTTCTCCCTTCTCTGATTGGCCACAGGCAAAGTTGCCTGGCATAGTCAAGCTTGAAGTTGCCTCCAAGTTGCCTGCAAGTTACCTTGAAGTTGCCTGGCAAAGTCGAGCCTGAAGTCCGATCTCCCTTGTGTGAATGCAGCCTCAAGGTGTGTCATGTCATTGTTTACAAACAAACAAACAAACAAACAAACGTCATTGCTTACAACCCTTCTTCCTGGCCCTTTAAGAGATTCTAAATTATGGGAGGCGGAGGCAGGCATTTGAGTCATGTGACTGCTGTGATTGGCCGTCACAGCGCTCACATGATCCAAAAGCTCCTGATCGCTCGCATGCATCAGGAGCTTCCTGGTCTCCGCCAGTGACTGTGTTGGGAGTGCGCAGGCATGCTCTCAGCGCAGACGTAAGGGCGCATATATGCTAGACATGTGCAATTTGTTTTGTTCAGAATTATTTTTTCAACGAAATTAAAAAAATGTTTTGATTCGGAAATATTTGAATTAACGCAAACCCGTTTAACTAATTTTTCCAAAATTTGAATATCCGAAAATACGAAATTCAAGGAGTTGAAAATTTGAAAATTCGGAAATTTAGAAATCTGAAAATAAAAAAAATCTGAAATGATAACTAACTTATAATAACTATTACTAACTATGAAATTATAGGTATTGGAATTCCCTTTCAAATTAGGTTGTTAGTGAAAGTGACAACTACAAATTTATCCGAAGGTACGAATTCTGCGAAATAACGAATGCCGCATCTAAACGAATGGAACGTAACGAATTAATAATAACAAATAATAAAAATAAAAACATTTTATTATTATTAATATTATTTATTGTTATTCATTTGTTACGTTCCATTTGCTTAGATGCAGCATTCGTGATTTCGCAGAATTCGTAACTTTGGATAAATTTGTAGTCGTCACTTTCACTAACAGCCAAATTTGAAAGGAAATTCCAATACCTATAATTTAATAGATGGTTATTATTAGTTAGTTAGTTATTATTTCAGATTTATTGAATTTTCAGATTTTTGTTCTTATTTTTGGATTTTCGAATTTCTGGATTTTCGAATTTTCGAATTTAGAATTTTCGAATTTCCGAATTTTACATTTCTGAATTTTCCGATTTTTGAATTTCCGAATTGTCGATTTTCTGAATTTTCGCATTTTTCTGAAGTTACGAATTTATTTGAAATAACGAATGACCCAAAAAATGAAAAAAAAAACAAGTTTTTTTCGGCAGTGCACATGTCTAATATGTGCCGCCTCTTGGCATTAAAGCCCACCCGCCAAGAGGCCGCATGCATGCGCCACAACAGCGGTAAGACGTTAAAGCGGACTTGTACACAAAAAGTGAAGATTTGCTATGTTATAGGGCAATGTTTCTCAACCAGGGTGCCACATGGGTTCCCCTGGGGTGCCACAAGTAGACATGTTGTTCTCTGTACTCTTTGTATTGCTTCCCTTGTGTGAAATCCTTTGTGTTCCTGCCAGTCCCTATGCTTTCCTATTAAAAACTGACCACACTAGGCATGACTGCACAGCGTGGTCAGTTTTCTAGCCTGCTCTCCTCCAATGATCAAACTTGTCCTGACACCCCCCCCCCCCAATCCTGCCCAGCCATTCACTGAGAAGACCAGTGTGCTGCTGTTTCTCCTCCCCTATCTCTCTAAAATCCTTATGCAGCTGAGAACGGAGGGAATATGATCACTTATAAAAAAGGGGAAAAACTGCATTTATATATCTTTTTTTAATAGCAATACACAAATGTTTTCCCTTTTATTTCTATTTTAAACAGAATGGGTTGTTTTACAAGGTGAGGGTTTACTTATACGTTAAGGTTTATACTTTTACTTACTGGTTACGAGTTTGAAGGCAGCCATAAAAATTGCGTTTTTGTTTTTTTTTTAGAATTCCAACTAGAGTTCCTCTTTACCAAACAAAGAAAATCTCCTAATGTAATCTGTGGATTTACAACACCCAGAGAACATTCAGCTCGCATTAAAAGGAGCTACAGATAAGCATGAAAACGGAACACAGGGGATGTGGTTGCCATGGCGACAAATTCCACCGCCACCCCCTGCACACCTGTGCAATCAGAACGATTCCCCATCAGCACCACGCTGCTGCCCATTTCAGGGTACAAATGCACATCGGCAAAGCAAAGAATGCTGTAAAGTAGCAGCAACCAATCTGATTTTGGTTTCTTGTAGCTGGCGTGGACACACAAGACGGGAATTCTGATTGGCTGATATGGATTACTAACCTCATCAATAAAAGTCACTATCCTCTGCAATACATTATATTGCCAAAAGTATTGTGACGCCGGCCTTTACACGCACATGAACTTTAATGTCTTAGTCTGTAGGGTTCAATATTGAGTTGGCCCACCCTTTGCAGCTATAACAGCTTCAACTCTTCTGAGAAGGCTGTCCACAAGGTTTAGGAGTGTCTATGGGAATGTTTGACCAGAAGCACATTTGTAGGGCCAGGCACTGATCTTGGACGAGAAGGCCTGGCTCACAGTCTCCGCTCTAATTTATCCCAAAGGTGTTCTATGGGGGTGCAGGCCAGTCAAGTTCCTCCATCATCCATGTCTTTATGGACCTTGCTTTGTGCAGTGGTGGGCAGTCATGTTGGAACAGGAAGGGGCCATCCCCAAACTCTTCCCACAAAGTTGGGAGCATGAAATTGTCCAAAATGTCTTTGTATGCTGACGCCTTAAGAGTTCCCTTCACTGGAACTAAGGGGCCAAGCCCAACCCCTGAAAAAGAACCCCACACCATAATCTCCCTTCCACCCAATATTTTGGACCAGTGCACAAAGCAAGGTCCATAAAGACATGGATGAGCGAGTTTGGGGTGGAGGAATTTGTCCTGACCTTAACCCAAGAGAACACCTCTGGGATGAATTAGAGCAGAGACTGTGAGCCAGGCCTTCTCATCCAACATCAGTGCCTGACCTCACAAATGTGCTTCTGGAAGAACAGTCAAACATTCCCATAGACACTCCTAAACCTTGTGGACAGCCTTCCCAGAAGAGTTGAAGCTGTTATGGCTGCAAAGGCTTGGCCAACTCAATATTGAACCCTACGGACTAAGACTGGGATGCCATTAAAGTTCATGTGAGTGTAAAGGCAGGTGTCCCAATACTTTTGACAATACAGTGTACGTACACTACTACTACTCACTTCTACTCTCGACATAACAATCTATTTTTCATAGATAATGCCGAAAAAACATCCAGACGCCTTCAAATGAACAATTATTTGAAACAATCCCAGTTTCTAAGACGCCAACGGCCGCACCATACGGCATTAAAAGTTTCCGGTCGCGCAACAAAGCAAAACTCCGCCAAATATTAGGAAACACGCAGCCTACCTCCACTCCCTGCACTTTGAGCTTCATGTGATCTTCCCGCGTTGTTTTCCCGTCTTTTCGCTTTTTCCAGCAGTATCCATCTTTCCGATATTTCACCTTCTTACGATTGTACAAGATCATGGAACCATTCTGTGGCCTGCAAGAAAAACACAAAAAAAAAAAAAAGTGATAAGATTTTAATGTGTTCATTTCACCGACCCCACAAGATCCTTCGCAGTGTATTTGGCAAATTTGAAGTCCTACGCAAAGCGGGTTTCAGATGCCCTCCCAAGCGGCCGCCTACACCTGCCCTCCAGCTACCACATTCAGATTATCAGTAATACTCTCCAGCGCTATGTTAGCCACAAGCTCTTTTCTCTATTCTCCATGTTCTAGATTTGTTTTTTTTTTTACCGAACACAGTAAATCCCCAGCGTCATATATCACCGGCAAAAGAGCCCTTCTTACTTACGAGATCTCCTTTTATACCCATCATTGACACATTTAATTCATTAGCTGCAAGATCCACAAGTAAATGTTTGCAGGTCATAAACTATCTCAGGAAATCCGGCCCCTGGAAAGAACACATGAAAAATGATGCTTGCTGAAATGTAGGATATTGCTTTTCTGTAAATGTTTCTCAGGACCCTACTTTTTGTTATGCTTGTCACTTACATGTTCAGGATTTTAAAGTGTATATTCCATAAACTGTGGGAGTAAACAATACCCCATCCTTGGTGTCAGTGGGAGGAATAGTGCCCCACCCTTGGTGTCAGTGGGAGGAATAGTGTCCCATCATTGGTGCTAGTGGAAGGAATAGTGCCCCATCATTGGTATTAGTGGGAGAAAAAGTGCCCCATCATTGGTGTCAGTGGGAGGAATAGTGCCCCATCATTGCTGTCAGTGGGAGGAATAGTGCCCCATCATTGGTGCTAGTGGAAGGAATAGTGCCCCATCATTGGTATCAGTGGGAGAAAACGTGCCCCATTATTGGTATCAGTGGGAGGAATAGTGTTCCATCATTGGTGTCAGTGGGAGGAATAGTGCCCCATCATTGGTATCAGTGGGAGGAATAGTGCCCCATCATTGATGTCAGTGGGGGTAATACTGCCCCATCATTGGTGTCAGTGGGAGGAATAGTGTCCCATCATTGGTGTCAGTGGGAGGAATAGTGCCCCATCATTGGTATCAGTGGGGGGAATAGTGTCCCATCATTGGTGTCAGTGGGAGGAATAGTGCCCCATCATTGGTATTAGTGGGAGAAAAAGTGCCCCATTATTGGTATCAGTGGGAGGAATAGTGTTCCATCATTGGTGTCAGTGGGAGGAATAGTGCCCCATCATTGGTGTCAGTGGGAGGAATAGTGCCCCATCATTGATGTCAGTGGGGGTAATACTGCCCCATCATTGATGTCAGTGGGAGGAATAGTGCCCCATCATCGGTGTCAGTGGGAGGAATAGTGCCTCATCATTGGTGTCAGTGGGAGGAATAATGCCCCATCATTGGTGTCAGTGGGAGGAATAGTGTCCCATAGTGCTCTGGTGTCATTGGGAGGAATAGTCCTCCAGGGGCCAGATAAAGGCAAGTAAAAGAATGCATCTTGTGTATTTTGCTTGCACATGATTGGATGATGGAAGTTAGCAGAGCTTCATCTAATTCACTAAGGAAAGTGCAACTTCTCTTGCAAAGTGAACAGCCTATTTGTCATTAAAAAATCACCCCCTTGTGCCTGGGTGAATTCTATAGAAGAACCAATAGGAGAATCTGCCACAGGCATATCAGAAAAGGTCTACTACTAGCTGATATGTTTGTTTTGCCAAAAGGCTGGTATTGATAGCTTTTGGAGTCATTGTACTTTGTGTGGAAGCAGTGGTCTCTCTGCAAAGGCTTGACACACCCTCTGCTAAGTCTAACTTAGGCTACTTTCACACTGAGCGGCAGCCGCGGTCACGGTAAAACCCCGCTAGTTTTAGCGGAGTTTTACCAGTGATATGGCTCTGCTATGTGGGCAGGAGCACCGTGTTTTTAACCCCCCACAAGGGGTTAAAAAGGAGTTTAAAGTGCCAGCCCTCAGCGCTACCGAGGCGGTGTGCAGCCGCTTTGGAAGCACTTGCCATTCATTTCAATGGCAGGGGCGGTGGAGGAGCGGTATATTACCACTCCCCTCACCGCCCCAAAGATGCTGCTTGCAGGACTTTTTGTAACGTCCTGCAAGCGCACCGCCCCGTGTGAAAGCACTCAGGGCTTTCACATTGGGGTGGATTGGGGGGGATTTTTGAGGCGCTTTACAGGCGCTATTTTTAGCTAAATAGCGTCTGTAAAACGCTTCAGTGTGAAAGTAGCCTAATAGTGCTGCTATCAGGAAAGCTCATAACCACTGCTGATTGGAGAGCCTTCGCTGGGGGTGTGTCAGACTTCTGTAGAGGGGCCACTGCTTCCACACAGAGAGCAGTTGGACTTTAGCCACTTGCTGACCACAATACATATAGATATACGTTGCGGTTTGCAAGTAGTCTACCAGAATTATCCCTGAAGATATCAGCCATAACCCCAGTACTGTTTCAGCAAGCGGCCTGCTCTCTCGTGGAACCGGTCTGAGCGGCTCATGAGCTGCTGGAACAGTTTCCAAAGCTTGCCGGTGTTTCTCGGCCCAATGGTGCAGCCGCTTGCTCCCATAGGCAATCAAAGAGTTAATACTCTTTGATCAATTCTATGGCCTGGAAGAATATATATATTCTTTTTTTTTTTTTTTTTTTAAGCAAAAGATCAAAAATGTTTAGTTTTTTTTTTGTCTTTTTTTATCTTTTGCCTTGAAAGGCAAAGAAGATATTTGGGTTTTTTTGACCCCAGATCTCTCCATAAAGAAAACCTTTCATCCTTATTTCTATTACAAAGTATGTTTGCATTCCTTGTAATAGAAATAAAAGTGAATAAAAATAAATAAATAGAAGAGCAGTGTAAAAATAAACAATAAAAAGTAAAATTAATAATAAAAAAAATGTAAAGTGCGCCCATCCCTCCGTGTTCGCACGTAGAAGCAAAGGCATATGTAAGTAGTGCAGACATATGTAAACAATATTGTAATCACACATGTAAGGTATCACTGCGAACGTTAGAGCGAAAGCAATAATTCTAGAGCTAGACCTCCTCTGTAACTCTAAACAGGTAACCTGTAAAGGCGTTTAAAGTGTCGCCTATGAGATTGTTATGTAGCGCCATTCCATGAGCGTGCTCAATTTTAAAAGCGTGACATGTTAGGTATCTATTTACGTGGCGTGACGTCATCTCTCACATTATACAAAAAAATTGGGATATATCGTGTTTTGTTTTTTAAATTCATTAAAGTGTATTTCTTCCCAAAAAATTGCTTTTGACAAACAAAATACACACAAATACAGTGTGACATAAAAAAATTGCAACGATCGCCAGTTTATTCTCTAGGGTGTCTGCTAAAAAAATGTACCAGGCGGTCCCCGGGTTACAAACAAGATAGGGTTCTGTAGGTTTGTTCTTGAATTTGTTTGTAAGTGGGAACAGATACATTTTTTAAGTGTAGCTGCAACCAAAAAAACAATTTTTAAGCTTTTTGGATAGCATAGGGATGGGGGTAACACCCCTGTAATGTTTGTTTTGCTGTCTATGTTCTTGTTCAGAAGATTTCACCTCACTTCCTGTCCCAATAATAATTTTGGGTTGTTGTGGAAACAAGAATTGGTGATAAAGCTTCAGTGGAGACCCCTTTTCCCCATAACCACTTCCTTACTGGGCACTTAAACCCCCCTCCTGCCCGGACCAATTTTCAGTTTTCAGCGCTGTCACTCTTTGAATGACAATTGCGCGGTCGTGCGGCGTTCTACCCAAACAGAATTGACGTCCTTTCTTTCCCACAAATAGAGCTTTCTTTTGGTGGTATTTGATCACCTCTGCAGTTTTTATTTTTTGTGCTATAAACAAACAAAGAACGACGATTTTGAAAAAAGAACAATTTTTTAAACTTTTTGCTATAATAAATATCCAAAAATAAAAAATAAAATAAATGTATTCCTCAGTTTAGACTGATATATATTCTTCTACATATTTTTGGTAAAAAAAATCGCAATAAGCGTATTTTGATTGGGTTGCACAAAAGTTATAGCGCCTACAAACTATGGGAATTGGTTTATGGCATTTTTATTATTTTTTATTTTTTTACTGGTAATGGCGGCGATCTGCAATTTTTATCGGGACTGCGATATTGCAACGGACTTGTCTGACATTTTTGACACTTTTTTGGTGACCAATGACATTTATACAGTGATCAAATCAAAAAATAGACACTGATTACTGTATAAATGTCATTGGCAGGGAAGGGGTTAACACTAAGGGGCGATGAAGGGGTTAAATGTGTTCCCTGGGCGTGTTCTAACTGTATAAGGGCTGGGCTGACAGGGACATAACAGATCTAACTGATCCCGATTACAGGCATCAGTAGATCTGTCACCCCCCCCCCCCCACAGAGCGGGGAAACGCTGTGTTCACATTGGCGGTTCCCCATTCTGGCTCTCTGAAAAGGGATCGCGGGTCTCCGGCGGACATTGAGTCCACCCGGCACGCTTGCAGCTGCCAGAGCGAGCCTGGGGGCGCGCAAAGGGGAGGGCGTCTATTGACGGCCTCCCAGCAAAGTAGATCCGCGCTGTAGCCGTCAATCGGCTATAGCGCGGATGTGAAGAAGATAATAACTCTTACAGGAGTGAATTTCCCTTCCTAGGGGTAGATTTCCTCTCACTTTCTGTTATTTCCCTCCGTTTGTAAGTAGGAGTTGTTCATAAGTTGGATGTTTGTAACTAGGGGACCGCCTGTATAATGTTTGGGGATTATAAGTAATTTTCTAGCAAAAAATACTGACTTAAACTTGTAAACAAAAACACCCCAGAAGATGTTTTATTGAAACGAAACGCGTTGGATCATTTTCCCCCGATTCACTACACTATTCGTTTGTTTGCCGAGCTCAGTTTTATTTGTTACATGTAAGTGTTTTTAAATAAATCCATTCAAACAGTGTTGCACTATGGCAAGACTTTTTTCATTTTGTGTTTTTGATGTGTGTGATTGTGTTTGATGTTCCGAACGCGGTTGGTATACCCTTCCCTGGCACTGATGTTGAACCACCCTTTGGAAAAACGCCGAGATGATTGATGCCAGTCTTGAATGTACCAGTGGTGTCCCGGGGTTCCACCAAGTGAGGACATCTTTAGGATAGCGCCTTCTGCTGGTTTCTTACCAGTCTCTGGTAAGCATATACATCGCTCGGTGGTGGATTTTATTTGTTGTCACACTTCAAGTTTGGGCACCTGTCACTTTAAATACCTATGGTCATCTGTACATTCTATTGTGGGCACCAGAAACCTGGTAGACACTGATATTGAGATCATATTTGCACTTTGGATCACTTTGTCCTGTGGACCTTGCACACAGGTTTTTTTGGACACCTTACATTTTATAATATATATATATATGTACTTGATATTTGGACATAGACTGTTTGTTTTTATTGATTTATTGGATTGTTCCAATCATCTAGTCCGGGTTTCAGACACCTGGACATTCCAATTGGTGTACACTATGATTTATTGAAATTGATCACTCATCTGACAGTCATATTTTGCACATTGTAGTCCAGAATTTCTCAATCTTTTCAACACAGAGGAACCCTTGAAAAAATTCTCCGGTCCCGGGGAACCCCCTGCTAAAAAATAAAAATCTACAACTCATGATACATTAGTGTGATGGTCAATGGGAAGAATGCTCCTTACACTTGTGGTCATTGGGAAGAATGTTCCTTATACTTGTGGTCATTGGGAAGAATGCTCCTTATACTTGTGGTCATTGGGAAGAATGCTCCTCACACTTGTGGTCATTGGGAAGAATGCTCCTCACACTTGTGGTCATTGGGAAGAATGCTCCTTACACTTGTGGTCATTGGGAAGAATGCTCCTCACACTTGTGGTCATTGGGAAGAATTACCCCCTTACAGATAGCTAAAAATATCAATGTCATTGGGAATTTATCTGAGAGGTAGAAATTGACCATTGCTCAAGGAACCCCTAGTAACCTCTGGAGGGACCCTGGTTGGGAAACCCTGTGTTAGTCACTACTGTTTTTCATTAATTATTTTTTAATTTGTCATTTTACTCTTAGGCCCCTTTCACACTGAGGCGTTTGAAAAACGTGTGCAAAACATCAAGCGTTAATACCGCGTTTTTGCTGCGTTTTTCCCGCATTATCGCTATAATTAGCGCTAGCGCCCAGGCATTTTTCAAGCACTTTTGAAGCGTTAGCATTAAATAAATAGTACATTCCCCTACATTACATCATGTTTACTTCCTGGTATTTTGACCTTTCCACAACCTCTGGGCGTTTTGCTGGCGCTTCTAACGCGCTTTTAACACGCTTTTAAATCGTTTTACATTCATTTCAATGTATATGGGCGTTTTTAATGCGCTATTTTTAGCGCTCAGAATAAGCACAAAAAATCATGCTTGCAGGACTTTTTTAAACGTGGCACCAGCGTGACGCCCCAGTGTGAATAGGTACATTGGAATTAATGGGCAGCGTTTTAGAAGCGATTTGGAAGCGCTATTTTTAGCACAAAAACGCTAGGAAAGCGCCTCAGTGTGAAAGTAGCCTTACTCTTAGTGCTGCACTTTTTTTATCTTGCTCTCACTCCAATCGGGTCCATTGTCTTGCTAGCAGCTACTACCAGGCCTATTAGTAAGCGTGGTATTTTTTGTATTTGATTATCTGAAAACAAAAAGTGCCAGAAAAAGCCTGGTCTTCAAATGAAAATGAAAATGACGTCTGATGACAGGTCCACTTTAAGTTTCGATACTGCAATAGTTTTACTCCACGTTTTTCAAAAATATGTCATACATTTGATGATTGATTTAAGCGATTTTCATGGTAACTTTAAATTTTAAGCTACAAAACATATTTGTAACTTTGAGGGAGTGAAAAAGAAAAGAAAAAAAGTGGGGACATTTTTACCCTCCATGGCCGTCATTCCTCCGCTGCGATATCCTGAATGGAGTGCTAAGTATGGAAACATATGCTAAGCAGCGGCTCTTCATTTTGAAGTGATATAAAAAAAATACGCGAGGAGCGACGGCACGCAGCCCACAGAGACAAGAATCCGCATTTGCAAAAATTTACAGTGCTCTGTTAAGGCGCAGTAATTGGCTTTCCGAACACCAAAACAGAAAGAAATACAACGACGCCAGCCGCAAACAGGAGCAGTTGTCGTAAAAAACTTTTCCTACCCAAAAAAAAAAGCGCAAGCCTGGCAATAATTCATGGGGAAAACTCCCCGGCGACATTAGCGAAAAGGATAACGAGGAGCGGGGATGTAATGTGTGCGTGATCACGGGGACGGAAATATCGCTAACTGACAGAATGGCGTGTGCGCTCCCGTCCAGGTAAATGAGGCTTTAAATTACATTCTTTGGTTTTTCAAAGTTTTGTAGAGCTCCTATTGACTATTAAAACAAAACTACCTGGAAGCACGACAGATGCTCGGTCCCAAAGCCATCGCATAAGAAGTGTAATGTGGTCAAGTGGCCAGCAGGGGCGCTTTTAAAGCTACTGTATATTTAATGGAACGCTCCACTTTCAATTAAAAAGAAAGAATATAACATACAGTAGATTGTCAAAAGTATTGGGACGCCTGCCTTTACATGCACATGCACTTTAGCAGCATCCCATTCTTATTCCATAGGGTTCAATATTGTTCAATGAAGGCTGAGTACTATATTTGGAAATTAATTTTCTTTTTTATTTTGTCAAAGCATTCAATTTCTGCTTCCTTGCAACCATTGCAACAGCACTTCAGGGTTCAGGACTGTGCTGTACAAGACACTCCCTTGATTAAAGTGTATATAAGCTAAAAAAATTTAATTATTTAAATGTAATATATTTCAGCTTACCATTCCTTAGATATGATTGCTGCATTACTAAATAGATAGGAAAGTATATTTATTTGTTTTAAACTTTTTTACATTTCTTAGTTACTTCCTGGTTTCTGGCCTAGGCTAGAGTGATATCATACATCCCAGGAGTCTTCAGGAGAGGAAGAGGGGTTTTCACAGCTAAGCACACCCCCCTGCCTGAATGCCTGAGCTAAGGACAGATGGATTCCAGGAAGTAAATGGCTTCAACTGCCCTTACTCAAGATGGCTGCAGCTACAAATGCTAGTGAGGGTGTTCTATCAGAATACCGCTACCCATCAGAAAATGCAACAGAAGTGACGTTCTGTTGCAGCCATCTTGGTACACCCCTTACCCGTCCACAGTAAGAGTCAGAAGGTGGCAAGCAGACATCTTTTTACACCCACCGAAGTCTGGCATTTCAGACTTATTTTTACCAGTAACCTCAGCTTATATAGTGAAATAAAGTATTTTGAAATCTGTAAAACTGTTATGATGCTAAATTTTAAAATCAGTGGTGTTCTGTCAGATTAGCAAACCTGTAAGATCAGCAGGCTTGCCGATGCTTTTAAAATTCAACATCTAAACAGTGTCATGGACTTCCAAATACTGTATTTCACAATATATGCTGAGTTTAATGGTAAAAATAAGTGTGAGATGCAAGACTTCAGTGGGTGTAAGAAAAATGTCTGCTTGCCGCCTTCTGTCTGTAGACTTACTGCGGGGTGTACCAAGATGTCCGTGATGGAATGTCACTTCCGTTGCATTTTCTGATGGGTAATGGTATGCTGATAGAACAGAGGTGCTTTATATTTAAAGGAACATTCCCTTTTTGATTAAAAGAAAGGATATAGCACATATATAACACTATATTTGGAAATTACTTTTCTTTTTTATGTTAGCAAAGCATTCACTTTTTGCTTCCTTGCAACCATTGCAACAGCACTTCAGTGTTCATAAAAGTGTGCATGTGCTGAGGAAAAGACCTGGTATAGTTATATATGGTCATGCTTGTTTGGGCAGAAATGCGCGCATGTGCATGAACACGTTCATGCACATCTGCTGCCAGAACTGGTGCCAAACGCCTTATATAAGGACAGTGGCTGCACTTAGGCTTTGCTGGATGATCTTCAGCTACCAGTACTCCGTGCTCTTGTGTTCCCTGTACTCTTTGGATCACCTGTTGCCGACCCGGTTTGCATTCACTAATGCTAGCAGCACAAGGATTAAAAATAATCAATGTTGATTTGGAGAGTGAAGTTCCACTTTAAAGTGCATCTATATTTAAATGTAATATATTTCAGTTTACCAGCCCTTAGATATGTTAGTTGCATTAGTGAATAGATAGGAAGGTATATTATATTTATTTGTTTTCAACTTTATTACATTTCTTAGTTGATTCCTGGTCTAGGCCAAAATCAAGTCCTATGTCCTAGGAGTTTTCAAGAGGGGAGGAGGGGTTTTCACAGCTAAGCCCACACTCTTGCTGAATGCCTGAGCTAAGGGCAGATGGATTCCAGGAAGTGAATGCTACATAAATCCATACCTCATAATTTTCTAAGATGGGAATGAGGGACACCTATTAGCAAAGGTATGTAGGCATAGGACACACCCCTTTGCCCCGCCCCCCTTTAAAGGAGATTTGTACCAAAATAAAAAAAAAAGATTGGTTAAACCCACGAGTGCTTTTTTACCACTATTATTCCTTTATATTGGCTTTTGGAAATTATAAATGCAGACATTTAGAAATTGGTTGAAAGGTTTAGCCTTGCAAAACACTTTTTGATAGATAAGTAGTGCATTTTTACATACCACTATATATATCAGACCAAAATAAGGGGCAAATGAGGAGGAAAGAGGGACAGAGGGACTGAGACAGTTGGAAGCTATGTGAATCATCTGCCCTTACTCAAGATGGCCGCATCTAGAAATGCTAGGGGACTGTTTTTCAAAGTGATTTATCAACAAAATAAAGCATGAAGACGTTAATGGATGGGGGGGTTTGCTTTGGATAAAAAAAAATTAACTAAATGGCATTTCCAGTTTGTGGTGCTCAGATGCAGTTAAGCTCCGCCCTCACATATGCGTTGCATGAGATAAAGTCGGACATCCCAGTAGATTATTTGCAGCGACAGTTACTTGTTTTTTTAGCTTCATCTTTTTGGGGGGAAAAAAAAAAATCATGGAGTATAAAATAAACATCTAACAGAAAGTCTTATGTTCCTAATGGCCGGTGACACTCGGAGATCAGAAGACAAAGCCTCCTCCCTCGGTCCCCTTCCAGCTTCATCATCTGCTAGAATAAAATATGAAAGCGACTAAACATGCAATGTGCCAGGAAACGGTGCCTTGTATCGCCGCCAATTACAGGTCCCGCAATGAAGCTGCCCTGACACTTTGGAAAGGTGTTTCTCCTGCCAAGTGTCGCATTTGCATGATGATCCTGAGCCGGCTACCTGGTGTCATTTCACATCACCGGGAAAGTGACATTTAGGATTGCATTTGTCTGGTACCTGCTGAGACCCATTCCACCACCCAGTAAGCACATTGATCGTCAGTCATGCATCTCGCAGGAAACCATTAAAAGCATTTCATCTGAAAGTACGCTTCTTCTCTGTCGCCGACGTGTCATAACAAGAAACTAGTCTGCCGTTGAAGGTGCACCGCTGCGGCATCAAAGCCGCGCACTGACCGCCGTATATTCCCGCTTTAATTGGGCCCAGGATGAATGGCTGCAAAAGTTTTCCTCTAATATTGTGACAACGTCCTCTCTGGAATCAACAGTTATTCAAGGAGAAACTCCAGATGAATAGAGGAGAACATGGGAGGCCTGTCGGTGCCCTATGTTCACTATGATCCGAATAGCTGGGGTATCAGGGAATTCCTGTTAGCCAGCTGGCCCGGACCTCTGCGCATAGCTCTGCACATGGCTCTGCGCGTAGAGTGATGGTCATGGTGTGTCCGCAGACGTGTGTGCCTCCGGAGTTAGCAGCGGCACCTGACAATCTTAAAGCATAACTCCACTCCCCTCTGGGTGATCTATCTATGTACATTGCAGGGATTATAACATACTTTGTTGCAGATTCCTACCTTTTGTTATTCTGAAGAAATTCCTCTGTGTCTCTGTGCTGAGTAGTTCTAATGGAAGTGGTTTCATAATTATCTATCAGGTGTGCACCTGCTGGGCACTAATGAGGAAATCTGCTGGGCCTGCATCCCTTTAGACGTGTTCCTATTGAAAGTATTTCTCCAAAAATGAAATTTTTCTTGCAGGGGATGCCTGAAATCTGACTTGTATCTTAGGCAGACTTCTGGGAAAATTGGTGAGTCAAACACACAAGCAGGAAATGATGTTTCTACACATTCTGTGTACAGAACAACTCCAGGTAGCCATATTTTACTGCATTTTCAGAATATTACAGGGGCTGCAGATTGAAGAGGAAAGGTCATTTTTAATAACATTCAATTACAATGTGACTTGTGTCGCAATTATATGCGCCATATTATTTTTTCTTATTTGCAATTTTTTTCCCCACGAAAGTGGAGTTACCCTTTAACTAATCCTATTTTTGTATGATTCTCCTTTAAGGGGGTGTGGCAGGGGGTGTGTCCTATACTACATACTTTTGCTAATAGGAGTCCCTCGTCCCCATCTCAAAAAGTTGAGAGTTATGCCAGATTCCTCTAGTTGATTCTTTTCAACTAGTCCTTTGATTCACCAATTGGTAACATCCTGGCTAAACAATTGTTGGTGAATCACAAGACTAGCTTAACCACTTCAGCCCCGGAAGAATTTCCCACTTTAGGACCAGAGCACTTTTTGCGATTCGGCGCTGCGTCGCTTTAACTGATAATTGCGCGGTCGTGCGACGTTGTACCCAAACTAAATTTGCGTCCTTTTTTTCCCACAAATAGAGTTTTCTTTTGGTGGTATTTGATCGCCTCTGCGTCATTTCTTATCGCCGCTATAAACAAAAGAAGAGCGACCATTTTGCAAAAGAACCCAAATTTCTTACTTTTTGCTAAAATTCAAATCCAAAAAAAAATATAAAAAAACATTTTTTTTCACCGGTTTTGGACGATTTATATAATTCCTCATATTTGCGATAAAAAAATTGCAATCGCCGTTTATTGATTGGTTTGCGCAAAAGTGGCCGCGTTTACGGATGGTGAGAATTAATTTCTGGGGTTTTTATTTATTTTTTTTTTTTTTACTAGTAATGGCGGCGATCTGCGATTTTTAGCGGTAATGCGATATTGGGGCAGAGATGTCGGAACATTTTTGACACTTTTTTGGGACCAATGACATTTATTCAGCGATCAGAAATTTAAATGTCCACTGATTACTGTATAAATGTCATTGGCAGTGAAGGGGTTAACCTGCAGGGGGAGAGCCAGGGGTTAATTGTGTTCCCTGGGTGTGTTCTTACTGTGAGGGGGTTGGGCTAACATGGGTATGAGAGATCTAACTGATCCCAGTGACAGGGATCAGTAGATATCTCATGCCCCACTGACAGAGCGGGGAACCGCCGTGTTTACATCGGCAGTTCCCCGTTCTTTCCCTGTAGCCGCTCATCGCGGCTCGCCGGCGGACATCGGGTCCGCCCGAGCCACGGGCACACTCCCCAGGAGTGTGGCGGGTGCGCGCGCGCGCCCCCCTGGTGGCCAAATGCAGATCGCCGCTTATTTACGGCGATTCGCACAGGGCTCCCCGACTGCCGCCGTGAAAAGACTGTGCGCGGTGGGGAACCTGTTAAACAGTATCACAAATCCATTCAGGAGGTGTAATCATTCCCATATTTGTATTGCATCTGTGATTCAAGATGTCTGCCTGGAGCTTCTCTTTAACCCCTTGGAGCCAGTGCCTGTCAGGCCTTTAAGGGGTTTCAAATGCGGGGGAGGCAGGACGGGGTTTAAGATCATGTGACCAAGTGATTGGCTATACGTTAGCTGCCGGTAAATGGGCCGGGAGCACACTGGGAGTGAGCTCTCCGCACAGCTGTGTCTGCAAATTGGTACACAAATATGCAGCCTCTTGGCGCCAAGGCCCACCTGACAAGAGGCCACATATATGCGTACTGTCGGCGCCAAGGAGTTAAACATGTAAACCATAGAAGGAGATAGTTAAACAGGTAACTAATAACATTTGTACTAACCAACATGATTGAGTGGCAAACAGAGATAAATGATTGCATCTAAACAAGAGTATTCTGAAAACCGTGACAAGGCCATTGTTTCGAGATGATTGGATGGGAGACAAAGACAGATCCTAGCTAGAAAAGGAGACAATTGCTCATCCCACATGTGTGTCATTTGTAACTAAGTATTGATGTTTTCCCGGATAGACAATCTCGTGTAACGCGGTGAAATGTCTCTTTCATAATTCCACTGTACAAGGCTGAGATCAGGCCTGAGTAAAGTGCTCCTCTGGCACTATTCATGCTGCTGTTATGGCTTTTTCCATTGTGTCCCTCATAAAAAAAGGTCTCTGCAATTGAGGTTACGCTCTAAAGAGAACCATGGAAGAATTCCAATATTCATTCCTAAATTATTACAGCCACCTAGATTTACTTATCATATTTTCTTGCCTCTCCTTTACCTGTAAAGTTAGTTTTTGGCTCCTTCTTAAATCAGAGGAGCAGTGATTGTTTGGTCTGGTCTGTTCAGGGCTTCACAGGTTAACAGTTTGATTACTTCCCCCTGCTTTTAGAAGAAGTTTCTGGATCTTAGGGAGGAAGAATTAAAATGACCAGCCTTAATATTGAGCAGGTCCTAGCCAATCCCTGGGGAGGTGTGTCCAGATGGTGGCTGGGGTGCTGTTAAATAGTCTAGAGCCCTAGGGAGATTGTCTTTTCCCTGCAGAGGGAATGGATCCTTGAGCTGAAAGGAGGGGGGCTGCTTACCTCCGGAGTCCCATGGCCTGAATACTGAACTACTCTACATGAGGCTACACCTATAGACCGATCCTGTTCCAGGATACTGTGAGTAGAGCCTCTTTTGTTCTGCACCTCCATTCAAGGTTCCCAGCCGTCAACCTAAAGACTGTTCCAGTCTACCTTTACCTGTGCTAAAGCTACTTGGTGGTCCCCAGCCGTGAACCTATAGACTGTTTCAGTCTACCTTTACCTGTCCTCAAATCTTCTTCATGTTCCCCAGCCGTGAACCTATAGACTGTTCTAGGCTACCTGTTACTTGTGCTGCTGTTATTCAGCGAGACTGCTTACAATACCTAATATTTTGGATTATCCCACATTACCCCAAACTCTCTCCTGTTACCAGTTTTACAAGCAAATAAACTTCAGAAAGACATCCCCTAGACCAGGGTTTCTCAAGTAGGGTTCCATAGAAGCCAAGGTTCCTCAAGAGGTTGTTAGGGGTTCTTTGAGCAATGAGCAATTTCTGCCTCTCTGATAAGTTCCCACTGACACCATTGATCTTTTTTAGCTATCTGTGAGAGAGTAATTCTTCCCAGTGACCACAAGTGTAAGGATCATTCTTCCCACTGACCATGACACCAATGCACCATGAGTTGTAGATATAGTCATTTTAGCAGTGGTTCCCTGAGACCAGAACATTTTTCAAGGCTTTTTCTGTGTTGAAAAAGCTGAGAAAGGCTACCCTAGACTGCTCAATGAGCCGGAGTGATTGGAGGGTTGCTGTGTGCCTGACTGCCCTTGAACTAAGTTGGGAAGGAACCTGTTGAATCTACAGAAGCCCCTATGAGGGTAGCACTACACCCATAAAGAAAACCACTGTAGGTTGAGGACACCGCTGGGTTCCTAAACAGGTAAGTGTCCTAATATTAAAAGTCAGCAGCTACAGTATTTGTAACTGTGAACTTTTGTTGTTTTTTTTTTTATGGAGGAGCCTGGAGCTCCTCTTTAACTATTTCAAAAGCTATTGACCATTGGCAGCTCCCATATTTGTATCCAAACAGGTTCTTTTTTAAAGTGCGTCTAAAGACAGAACTTTGGCTGTGTTTGTCCAGAAAAGGTTGTCAAATCTTATATTCTACTGTTATCACTAGAACTAGGTGGAAGGAAATCTTGCAGTGGGGACACCTGTTCTGGTAACAAGGACCTATTCTCACCTACCCGTTCTGTTGCATTGCTGTGTGCAAGTTAACGTGCAGCATTCGGCATGTTAACGTGGTAGGGCAGCTCCATTCATTTTGTATTGGATGTCTACTGTACTGTGTGTTGGGAGTGACATTCTGAATGAACATGCCACAACTCCCTACCCAGTGCGCCATGTCCAACTGGGCATTGGCGCAATACATAAGGGTGAAGTGGACTTTATAGGTGATTTTTTTCCCCCATTCTGTGGTGTTACCCTCTCACATCCTATTGTCTCTCCAGGACAGGAAAAGAAATCCCCCACCCCCATCCCCAAAAATACGCAATAAAAACTTTAGCCATCCACAAAATTAAAAGAAAAGTTTAAACTTTGGACACCCTTTAATATTTTATTAGCAGTTTTGAGTTTTTTAATGTCTGTTTATTTTATACTATTTTTTTTTTATAAAAGTCTATTAACATTAATTATATTTATAATTTTTCCACAATTATAAATTTACACATGTAAAATTAAATTAAAACTAATTTATTTTAGGTTTACCTGTAACAAATACCCTACAAAAGAATGGACTTACTGTACTTACTGGTCCGTTCAAGTGCAATAGTCTCCCAAAGTCTGCTGGGAAACCAGCACTTCTGGGAATGTTGATCTCCTGGATCTCTTGTGACTCTCATTGGTCCTCCTGCTGACCTTACTGAAACCCACAGCAAGAAGAGCCAAGGGGAGCTGCGAGGGACCAAGGGAAATGGCACTCCCAGAAGTTTTGGTTTCATCACACTTGAGCAGAATGTTATATAGAAACAAGAAGATACTGCACACCGCCAGCTTATCTGGTGAAACAAGAAGTGAATGGCCTCAGCCTGCAACTCCTCCTATGCCACTCTCTGATGCGTTTTGTCCCACCCCATGTGGCTTAAAGTGTTAAACCCAGGACCCTGCATTCACCATATCTGGTCTACCTCAGTACACAGAACATTAAAATGCAATAGTTTTAGTAAATATAAACTGCTAAATACCTTTTCTCATCAGCAGTATATAGCAGTCTTGTGACTTCTATCAGTGTCTGGTTAAAGCTTGTAGGAAGAGTTTTCATTCTACTCTGATCATCCTATGAGGCTGCAGGACCCCTGACCCTCTTTCTGGACAGTGCTGATTGACCTGTGCTGATCACATGCACTCTCCCAAGAAAAAAAAAAACTCTCTAGCAGTACACACCAAACTGAGCATGTGCAGCGTGTTCCCAAGGCTCTGTTCTATCCGAAGATGGTTTGGAGACTGTGGAAGAAAGGGAGGATTGGCAATACACCATTAATATTTAATTCTCAGGAGGATACTGTAGGAGGAGAGAGGGATGCCCATTTAAACAATATTTCCTTGTTGGCATAGTACAATAAGTATAAAGTTAATAACTTGGTATATTTGGGCATCTGCTTATCAGTGCAGATACCTAGTAACGCCAAGGTGGGTGAGCAGGGGAGGGGCAGCTGTAGATGGTAATTAACCAGTTCCCAACCGGCTCGTGTACATCTACTGCTGCAAGTTGGCAGCATAGCGCAAATCGCCGTCTATAAACAGCGATTCGCATACGGGCAGATAGGGGGTGAGCGCGTGTCGCTGGCAGCGTGCTCTCGTGCCCGCCACATGCTCCCTGAGTGGGGCCGCGGGTCGGGGGACTCAATATCCGCCGGTGACTCGTAATCGCCTGGTACAGCAGAAAAGCGAGGGACCGCCAATGTAAACATGGCGGTTCCCCACTCTGTCAGGTGGCATGACAGAGATCTACTGATCCCTGTGATCGGAATAAGTTAGATCTCTTATGCCCCTGGCAGCTCAGCCCCCACACAGTTAGAACACGCCTAGGGAACACAGTTAACCCCTTGATTGCCCTCTGCAAGTTAACCCCTTCCCTGCCAGTGACATTTATACAGTAATCAGTGTTATATTTTTTTTTGTTTTTTTAGCTCTGATCGCTGTATAAATATCAGTGGTCCCAAAAAAGTGTCAAAAATGTCCGATCTGTCCGCCGCAATGTCAAAGTCCCAATAAAAATCGCCGCCATTACCAGTAAAAAACAAAAAAAAATAGTAAAAATGCCATAAATGTATTCTCATGGTTTGTAAACGCCGCAACTTTTGAGCAAACCAATCAATAAATGCTGATTGCAATTTTATTTTACCGCAAATATGTAGAAGAATATATATCGGCCAAAACTGATGAATACATGTTTTTTTATATTTTTTTTTGGACATTTATTATAGCAAAAAGTCAAAAATATTGTTTTTTTCAAAATTGTCGCTCTTTTTTTGTTTATAGCAGTGATCAGAAATGACGCAGAGGTGATCAAACACCACCAAAGAAAGCTCTATATTGGGGAAAAAAAGGACGTCAATTTTGTTTGGGTACAACGTCGCAGGACCGCGCAATTGTTAGTTAAAGCGATGCAGTGCCTAATTGCAAAAAGTGCTCTGGTCATTAAGGGAGTACATCCTTCCAAGGCTGAAGTGGTTAATCAGGTCAAAAATCGCTGTCCAAAACTGCGCCACCTGTGGGCAGGTCCAAAACATGGGGAAATAAGAACCCTCCTCCAATAGGCATCTAGTGCATAAAAGGGAGCTCTGTGGATAGATCCTGCCAGAGGCGTAACTAGAACCTTCAGGGCCCCGGTGCAAGAAATTATGAAGGGCCCCCCTGACCCCTGGCCAGGGCTCTTCCCTCTTCCCACTCATCCTGGGGCCCTCTACTCCCGTTGCGGGTCCCTTTATTACGGTCCCCCTGAGCTCTGTGGGTGGGACCAGGGAAGCACACAGGGACCTGGGATAGGGTGACCAGACGTCCCCGGTTTCAGGGGACAGTCCCCGGATTGAGGACACCGTCCCCAGACCAAATCTGTCCCCAGTTTTGTCCCCTGATTGGATTTTAACAGGGGCCCAAACCATTTCAAAGAAAGTCAGTGCAGAATTGAAGAAAATCTGAATTACACCCCCCCCACTCTGCCGCTCCCACTAGCTTGGGGGGGGGGGGTAGTAATTTCTGTTCGCATGTTCTTCTGCCTTGGCTCAAGTCCCGGCCAGCCGCTTGCCTGCCTATCTCCTTGCCTTCCCCAGAGGAGTAATCTTCCTCTGCTCAGTTCTGCTCCCCACCCAGTAGTAGCCGGGGCCCAAAGAGAGGCTGTGAGGCGGGCAGTGATGGTGACAGCAGAGAAAGGCAGCTGAGCTGAGCTGACAGTGTCCAGCAGCGGGCACAGAGGGGAAGCGGATCGGATTGTGGGGCTGCCAGTGTCTTCAAGGCTTCAACACCGGTGTGCTTTGGGGGTGTCTGTGTATAGACCACATTGCACTGTGTCTGTCTCTCTGGCATAATGGATGGCATCATAACTCACAGGCAGCAGGCATTCTATCATGGCTCTGGTTGGCATTGCACTGCCACAGTGTCACATGACATGGCTGCTAGGACAGGGAACTGTGCCTTCCCTTAGTAAAAGCAACCTCCCCCACAGTGAGAAAACACTTGTTAGGCACACATTTAACCCTTTCATTGCTCTAGATGTTAACCCCTTCCCAGCCAGTGTCATTAGTATAGTGACAGTGTATATTTTTAGCACTGATCACTTTATTAGTGTCATTGGTTCCCACAAAGTGTCACTTAGTGTCTGATTTGTCGGCCGCCATTACTAGTAAAAATAAAATATGTCCCTGGATTTCTTTTGAAAAATCTGGTCAACTTAACCTGGGAACAACAGAAGACAAGTAAACTGGATAGGAGGGGCGGCGGGGGCAGCATATAGAGGAACCAATCTCCTCCATTAGTAGGAAAATGAAGGAGATTTGTTGCTCTAAATGCCGCCCCAGCCATCCCTCTTATCCAGGTGTACAAGGGAGGAGCCCTGAAGCTCGGGGCCCGGTTGCAATTGCAACCCCTGCAACCCCTGTAGTTACGCCCCTGGATCCTGTCTCTGTGGTGTGAAATACACTCTATGGAGGAACTTTGTCTTTAGAGGCTATCATTAGTCTGGAGCAGTCCTTGAGATACAGAAGGTTTTTACCTTCATGTATAGAATGCATGAAGTTAAAACAAACCTTCAGCCTTTACACTTTAATCATAGAGGAGATGTTGAGCAGAATGGTGTATGGTGGCATGAATGGCAGGAAGGATTAGCAAGTACACTTTTCTTTTGCAGTGTATTTGTTTTGGTGGGATTAAAACAATCATAGCAGGGTCCCTTTAACAAAAATAAATGAATTTATATCCAACTATTCCTAAAATGCCACCTTTATCCCTATAATGCATCCACAGCGCAAAAGGAAACACGTGCACAAAGAAGAACGTGCGAATTCTGGGTAACAGATTCCATCCCCCTCCTTTTTATATAACAAGAATCGAAAGCGCACCGCCATTTCAAATGTTGTTTATACTCAGGTACTTAAACATTTCAAGGTCACCCTCTTCTAAGTTTATCCACCCCCCCCAGCATCTCTGGTGGGAGTCCTGTGATTTATTTTACCCCATCCAAAACCGCCGTCTGAGCCTGCCTTTCTAGAGTGTGCGTTTTATTACGTGGCGTTAGATCGCCATAAAGCCTCTTGATTTCCTCGCCTCCCTCTCGAGGTAATTTTAGCATGATAAAATATACCCCTATGGTTTCATCCTCTTATTGGTGCTAGGAAATAAACCTCGCTAGGTATGTCTTCTGGCCTTATCTCGCAAGCACACTACAGAAACGGCCGGGAGTTGCGAAAACGAGCGCAGCGGTGGGTCGGGAGAGATTGTAAAAACTGATTAGAGGTATTGAGAATGCTTAATTACAAGACGTAATCACATCTAAAGGGTTTTGTGTTGTAAACCTCCACTTTGGCATCTTGTGTTCTCCAAACATGTTCAGGCTTTTTTTTTCCCCCCTTCTTTTTTTTAATGGAAATTGCAAAAGAAAAAGAAAAGAACATTTGTTAGGTATTTCGCAAGTTGTCGTTATCGTCTTAATCGCACGTGACACCGGCAGGGAAAGGATTTTTATCTATCGCTGCGATCCCTGTCTTTTATTTTTTGTTTTTTTCGGGTTTGCTAATGGCTTATAGAATCTTGGAGGTAACCTTCTGTCTTGTTCTTACTGAGCAACTAAAATGTAAAGGTGCATTTCAAATAAATGTGAGCATAATAAACTGATGGCGTATCTGACTCTTCTTACCATCTCTTGCACCTCCTTACCCCTGCAGTTCTCCTGCTAAATGTAGCCAAGAATATCCAGAGGAGGACAGGAGAACAAAGAAACATTAAAGATGTCTTACTTCAGATTTATTAATGTGCTATGTTACCCAAGGAAGGTAGGTAGTACTTTGTCTCATCTTCCTAGGTGCTGTCTAAGACTAGCTGAAAGGTTGCACAGTGTGCCCCCACCCCCATGGGCAGTCGACAAGGCATCTAGCAAGGGGACGGGTCACTGTCTACATCCAGTGGGAGAGATGAGATATCCTCAAGAACTGAGGGGAATTCCATCTTACATAGTTGTCATCAGAACAAGTGTCCCTATTTGATGATGTAACCCCACCTCTTGGTCTGGTGGCAACATTTTGGATTTTCCCCTTTCTGTCTTGGTGAACATGGTCAAATGGACCCCTATATCCCTGGTGGCCAAGACACTGGCCTACTAGTGCCAACGTAAAAAACATAGCCTTGGTCTCCCAAGGTCACAGTGTGCCCCACATGGCAGTCGAAAATGCATCTAGCAAGGGGACGGGTCACTGTCTACATCCAGTGGGAGAGATGAGATATCCTCAAGAACTGAGGGGAATTCCATCTTACATAGTTGTCATCAGAACAAGTGTCCCTATTTGATGATGTAACCTCACCTCTTGGTCTGGTGACAACATTGGATTTTCCCCTTTCTGTCTTGGTGAACATGGTCAAAATGACCCCTATACAGTATCTCTGGTGCCCTAGACACTGGCCTACTACTGCCAATGTGCAGGGCTGTTTTATTAGCATCATGGGCCCCTGGGCAAAGTAATGCACTGGGGCCCCTACCAGGCTGCCCCAAATGTATGCACATACTCTCAAAAATTAAAGTATAAATAGTTCATAGAATTAAACATATATTTATTAGTACTTTCAATAAAATCAATTTTAAACAATAAAAAACATGCCATGAATAAAAGACTAAAACAACACAAAGGGTGCAGTATAGGGGGAGGGTGATCAGGAGGGCAAGATACTGGGATCAGGAGGGCAAATTACAGGTTCCGGGACACTGGCAATCCTGGGAAAGCTTAGTAAAAAGAGTGACTATCCCAGCAGATCCGGGACAGTTGGCAAGTATGATGTAATGTAAGATTATCACGTGGCCCCCATGCACCTGGGGCCCCTGGGCAGTGCCCAAGGGTGCCCTTGCATTAAGACAGCCCTGCCAACGTGGAAAACATAGCCTTGATCTCCCAAGTTCACGGTGCCCCCCCTCCCCCCATGGCAGTCGGCAACGCATCTAGCAAGGGGACGGGTCGCTGTCTGCATCCAGTGGGAGAGATGAGATGTCCTCTAGAACTGAGGAGAAATCCATCTTACATAGTTGTCATCAGAACAAGTGTCCCTATTTGATGATGTAACCCCACCTCTTGGTCTGGTGACAACATTTTGGATTTTCCCCTTTCTGTCTTGGTGAACATGGTCAAAAGGACCCCTATATCCCTGGTGGCCAAGACACTGGCCTACTAGTGCCAACGTAAAAAACATAGCCTTGGTCTCCCAAGGTCACAGTGTGCCCCACATGGCAGTCGAAAATGCATCTAGCAAGGGGACAGGTCGCTGTCTGCATCCATTGGGAGAGATGAGATGGCCTCAAGGAAGTGAGGGGAATTCCATCTTACATAGTTGTCACCAGAACAGGTGTCCCTATTTGATGATGTACCCTCACCTCTTGGTCTGGTGACAACATTTTGGATTTCCCCTATCTTTTTTGCCTTGGTGAACATGGCCAAAAGAACCCTTTTATCCCTGGTACCCTAGACACTGGCCTACCAGTGCCAACGTGGAAAACATAGTCTTGGTCTCCCAAGGTCCCTAGCTCATACTCTATATGAAAAATTGAAGGTTCACCCTTTAAAGTGTTATCAAACCCAC
This sequence comes from Glandirana rugosa, assembly GCA_018402905.1. Lineage (NCBI taxonomy): Eukaryota > Metazoa > Chordata > Amphibia > Anura > Ranidae > Glandirana > Glandirana rugosa. Next base: position 1,779,747 of record BLSH010258666.1, on the reverse strand, counting down.
AACAATAAAATCAGTGTGTATATGCAGTAAAGCATGTTTGTTATACTCAATGTGGAACCTAAGAGGTTAATCCTATGTATTGTATAAAAAGGCTGTTTAATCCTGTCTTCTCTGATCCTCGCCTTTTTCCACAGTCCCCAATGCATCTCCTTGTAGCACAGAGCCTTTGGAGTCAATCTGCACATGCTCAGTTTGGTGTGTATTGCTAGAGAGTTTTTTCTCTTGGGAGAGTGCATGTGATCAGCACAGGGCCAATCAGCACTGTCCAGGCAGAATGTCAGGCGTTCTGCAGCCTCATAGGACAGTCAGAGGAGAATGAAAACTTCTCCGACAAGCTTTAACCAGACATTGATAGAAGTCACAAGAATGCTATATACTGCTGGTGAGTAAAGGCATTTAGCAGTTTATATTTACTAAAATTAGTGCATGTACTGTGGGAGAGCAGATATAGTGAATGCAGGGTCCTGGGTTTAGTAACACTTTAAGTTTGTATATCAAGCATATAGTTATAGTATAAGAAAAAGAACACATATTGGCTGGAGTTCCAGCTGCTGATCTCCTGCAGCCACTCCCTCTCATCATGCACTCCAGCATGGCATTTCTCATAGTGAGTTTTCTGATAGTGATTCAAAAAACCAAAAAGGAGAAAAAAAAAAACATTGCAAAAACCCCACTAACCTGATTGAAGTGAAATGAAAATAAAAATTAGAAATGAGTAAAAATGGAAAAAAATAAAATAAATAAATAAAGAAAATAAAAATGAAAAAAAAATAATAAAATTAAAAATTAAAAGAGGAAATTAAATAATGGTAAAAACATTATTCATCGCCAAAACTCATTTAACATTATTTCATTTCCTCTTTTAATTGAATTTATTTATTTTACAAATTTTAACTTTTTTGTTTCATTTCACTTTAATCAGTTTAGTTTGTTTTTTGCGCTGTTTTTTTTTTTTTTTTCTCCTTTTTGCCCTATTTATATAGCAGCTTCCACTGGTTTTCCTAACAGCTGCATTACCTTCACATGCTATGTTAATCTATTAATTATAATTAGGGCAGTGGTGCTGTTGTTGTTGTTTTTTCTTGTACGTGATGGTAATAACAGTAGACCACACTTGCTTAATGTGTGTTAAAACAGCTACTTGCGGTCTCCAATAGAAGCCTTTGTAATAGGGCAGCAACACAACTTTGAGACAGGGGTAGAGGGTTGTCAAATTATAAAAAGAAAGGCCAGAAGAAAGACATTAATGGCAGGATCTCAAGGTATGTAATGAAAATTGAAGATTTAAAAATATTGAAAATTACTTTTGAAATCACGTTAAAGTTTTGGACCCCTTTCACACTGGGTCGTTTTTCGGGTGCTGCGGTGCTAAAAATAGCACCTCTACAGCGCCTGAAACCCCCCCCCCCCTATTTTCCCCAGTGTGTGAGCCCGAGTGCTTTTACACTGGGGCGGTGCGCTTGCAGGACGTAACAAGCAGCATCTTTGGGGTAGCGCGCTAGGCGGTGTATACACCGTCCCCTCCATTTTAATCCATGGATGGCACTTCCAAAGCGGCGGAACACCGCCTCGGAAGCGCCGAGCTGTGGCGCTTTTAACCTTGTTAACCCCTTCTTGGGGGTTACAAGCGCCCTGCTCTCACCTGCATAGCGGCGCCATATCGCTGCTATAATAGCGGTTACTGCTACCGCCCCCTCACCCCCACCCCAGTGTGAAAGTAGCCTTAATGAGATGGGTTTATTGCACATCTGCTTTGAAGGGTAACTCCACTTTTGAGGGGGAAAAAAAATAGCAATTAAAGAAAAAAATAATATAGCGTGTACAATTGCGACACAAGGCATATTGTAACTGAATGTTATTAAAATGACCTTTCCTTATTAATCTGCAGCCGCTGTAATGTTCTATAAATGCAGTGTAATATGGCTACTTGGAGTTGTTCTGTACACAGAATGTGGACTGGACGCACCCCAGAAACATCATTTCCTGCTTGTGTGATTGGCTCACCGATTTCCCCAGATGTCTGCACTAAGATGAAAATCAGATTTCAGGTATCCCCTGCAACAAAAATGTCATTTTTGGTGAGATACTTCTAATAGGAACGAGTCTAAAGGCCCAGCAGATTTCCTCATTAGTGCTCTGCAGATGCACACCTGATAGATAATTATAAAACCACTCCCATTAGACCCAATCAGCACAGAGGCACAGAGAAACACACAGGGATTTCTTCATAATAACAAAAGGAGGGAATCTGCAACAAAATTTGTTATAATCCTTGCAATGTACAGAGATCACCCAGAGGGGAGTGTTTTTTTCTCAACAAAAGTGGAGTTACGCTTTAATATACACAAACATTGATAGCACTGTCTATGACAAACTGGTTTGCATTTCCACATCTATTCTAAAATGGTGAAAAACCGTTCAAATAAATAAGAACTAGAATACCCCTTTAAATCCCCTGAGTATTTATAGTGTGTTTTTAGAGGCTCTTTACAGAGGTCGTACTCTGCGTCCAGTCCTCTGTGATATATTTCACTATTTGTCTGTCTACATTCAAATATATATCTGTTTGTCCGCCTCTTGAAATATGTCTGAGGAGGCTGTGAAACGCGTTGCCCGCCATCCAGTTTGCAGTGCTGCTTCTCTTCGCCGCTGACCTTTTATCCATGATTTAATGTGAGCCCAAACAACAAGATCAGTCACATCCATCTTAAAAAAAAAAAAAAACCTTCTATCAACGGTGCCATCTTTTTCATTCCCAAGACAGCTGCAGAGTCATCTCACTGCTGTTGCAACAAGTTTTTGGGAATGACGACAGGAGTTTCAAACACAAAATGTTGCAATGAAAGAAGACCTCTTATTAATAGTTGGGTAGCTTCACAGGAGTCAGAATGGCATGTGTCAGCATTACCAAATCACATTATTATCCTGAGTAATAAATTACTTCTCCCAATCTCATAGGCAGCCTAGATCACATGGTGTCTGGCAACCAGGAGCATTGTGGGTGCTCATTATTTTCAGACAGATCATGTCTGGTAGACTTACATATTAAAAGGAAACCTTTACTGAGATAGACAAACTGGAGCATCAGGGAGAGAGAGTTGAGTACTGGCGTACTAGAGAACCATAAACAAGCATTTAACCCTTGCAGTATGTGGGAGCGCCACTGCAAGGGTATTACAGTGCAACCTCAGATCACGAGCATAATCCGTTCCAGAAGAATGCTTGTAATCCAAAGCACTCGTATATCAAAGCAAGTTTCCCCATAGGAAACAATGGAAACTCAGATGAGTCGTTCCACAACCATTGCTTGTCTATGCAGTACTGTATGTGGCCAGAGGTGCAGGGGTGCTGGTGTATGCAGTACTGTATGTGGCCAGAGGTGCAATGGCGCTGGTGAGGCTCGGAGACACTCAGGAACTGTTGATACTTTCGGATGCTCCGAGCGTTTCTGAGTGTCTCCAAGTGTTTCCAAGCATCTCCTAGCCTTACAAGCACCCCAAACCTCTGGCCACATAAGGTATTGCATACACAGAGGCTTGAACCTTGAGACTTTACAACTCCTTTAAAGAAGAGTTTGACCCATTTTTTAAACTTCCTCTAATTATAATGTCAATCCAAACTACAGTGGGAAATGGATATTATCATTTTTAATTTTTATTATTTATACATACCTTATTTTAATGCAATACGCTGTACTTTCTGGTCCCGGCTGCCTAGGAGATTACAACATCAGGCGATTCCCATGTACTCCTGGGATATCTGCGTCATCTATCCCAGGAGTCTTCAGGTAGCCTACTAGTGAAATCTTGTGGTATTTCGAGAAGCAATTGGAAGGAGTCAGATTACATCATCAGGCTATTCCCTTGGACTCCTGGTATATCAGCATCATCTATCCCAAGAGTCTACGGGCAGCCTACTAGTAAAATCTTGCAGTATTTCGAGACGCAATTGGGAGGAGTCAGATTACATCATCAGGCGATTCCATTGGACTCATAAGATATTAGCATCATCTATCCCAAGAGTCTTCGGGTAGCCTACTAGTGAAATCTTGCTGTATTTTGAGACACAATTGGGAGCAGTCAGACGGAAATTACTCAATTGGGAGGAGTCAGGCGCCGGGTACCCTGTTGATTGACAGGTTGCCATAACAACGGGCGGGAACCTCAACAAATCAACAAAGTGCCATTACTACGCAGGCGCAAGATCCGGAGGTGCATGTTGGGCAGGCACCTACCCTGAATCCTGGAAATACACAGGATTGGGCTTCAGATGCCCATATCCTCGATGGCCTCTGCCTGCTTCTGAGATCAAGTAAGATATTACTGATTTATGAGCAAAAACTATGAGGACAGTTTTCACAATATCCAAATTAGATAATACGAGTACTAAGAATAACGGGGGGTGATTCTGTAAAAAAAATTGTTTAGGAGACCGGAGCTCCGCTTTAAGTACTTTGTACTCCCACATATGTACCGCAAGGCTTCGGGTCTCCCTGTACATCTGGGCCCTCTGATTCTTCCTGTATTGAATTGCATTTGTTTGCCCTAATGCTGTAAAATGCTGCACAAGCTGTTGGCGCTATATAAATCCTGTATAATAATAATCTGTGCCGGCACAAATTTCCCTGCACATGCGCAAAGACAGGTAGCACGGAAGTCCCAAAACTTCACCATCTTGGCACACCCACGACAAATATCCTGTGTGTGCCCTGATGTGCCGAACGGCTCTGTCAGTGGCCAGCAGCTGGGCAGTGCCCTTTAGCATATCTGCGCACGCGCCCCAATGGGGGAGGGGATGGAGTCACCAAAAATGAGGGATGACATTCCTCTTTAAACCTAAAGGGTTAGTACACCTTTACAGAAAAAGCTAAAGGTGAACGAACACCAGACTGCAGGCTGTGCTGCAGCGCCGCTACTGAGTTGGGGGCGCAGCAATTTTAACCCCCCCCAGTGGGTTAAAGAGGGGTTAAGAGTGCCGGTTAGTGCCTCTGCCGAAGAGCTTTGCTGGCACTTCAGCAGCGGTGCCCCAAAGATGCTGCATGCAGGACTTCTGTGAATGTCCCCCAAGCGCACCACCCCAGTGTGAAGAGTCACACTGACAAGAATGGGCAGGAGGTTTGAGGCGGTTTTCAGGCGTTGTTTAGAGGCTATTTTTAAAGCTAAAACACCTGAAAACCGCCTCAGTGTGAAAGGGGCCTTATACACACAATGCTCTGGCCCTCTGCCCCCCTCCCCCTGGATCACACTGCTGCCTTATACACAATGCTCTGGCCCTCTGCCCCCCTCCCCCTGGATCACACTGCTGCCTTATACACACAATGCTCCGGCTCTCTGTCCCCCTCCCCCCTGGATCACACTGCTGCCTTATACACACAATGCTCCGGCTCCCTGTCCCCCTCCCCCTGGATCACACTGCTGCCTTATACACATAATGCTCCAGTTCCCCTGTAAGTGTCTTCAGGACGTACGTCGTAGAAACCCCGTGGCGACGACTTCAC
>BLSH010258666.1:1750663-1774219 GCA_018402905.1 Glandirana rugosa | reverse complement strand
TATACACACAATGCTCTGGCCCTCTGCCCCCCTCCCCCTGGATCACACTGCTGCCTTATACACAATGCTCTGGCCCTCTGCCCCCCTCCACCTGGATCACACTGCTGCCTTACACACACAGTGCTCCGGCTCTCTGCCTCCTCCCCCTGGATCACACTGCTGCCTTATGCACACAATGCTCAAGCTCTCTGCCCCCTCCCCCTGGATCACACTGCTGCCTTATACACACAATGCTCCGGCTCTCTGCCTCCTCCCCCTGGATCACACTGCTGCCTTATACACACAATGCTCTGGCTCTCTGCCCCCTCCCCCTGGAATACATTGCTGCCTTATACACACAATGTTCCGGCTCTCTGCCATACCTCCAAACATTTTGTGATGGGAATGAGGGACACCTATCAGCAAAAGTATGCAGGCATAGGACACACCCCTTGCCCCGGCCTCTTAAAGGAGAATTGTATAAAAAGATTGGTTAAACGCACAAGTGCTTTTTTTCTCACTACTATTTCTTTAAATTGGCATTTGGAATTTACAAATGCAGCAATTTAGAAGTCAGATAAAAGGTTTAGCACTTGGAAACACTTTTCGATCTCTAAAAAGTGCATTTTATATACACCTATATAGATCAGACCATAAAAGGGACAAATGAGGAGGAAAGAGGGACAGAGGGACATTGCTCCAAATGAGGGAGAGTCCATCGTAATCAGGGACAGTTGGGAGCTATGTCTCTGCCGCTTTACCCTTGGATCACCCTGCTGCCTTATACACACAATGCTCTGGCTCTCTGCCCCCTTCCCCCTGGATCAAACTACTGCCTTATATACAATGCTCTGCTCTCTCCCCCTCCCCCTGGATCACACTGTTGCCTTATACACACAATGGCCGGGCTCTCTGCCCCTTCCCCTTGGATCACACTGCTGCTTTATACACACAATGCTCGGGCTCTCTGCCCCCCTCGTCCTGGATTACAATGCTGCCTTATACACACAATGCTCGGGCTCTCTGCCCCCCTCACCCTGGATCACAATGCTGCCTTATACACACAATGCTCCAGCTCTCTGCCCACTCCCCCTAGATCACACTGCTGCCTTATACACACAATGTTCCGGCTCTCTGCCCCCCCCCCCCCGGATCACACTGCTGCCTTATACACACAATACTCTGCTCTCTGCCCCCTCCTCCTGGATCACACTGCTGCCTTATACACACACTGGTCCAGCTCTCTGTCCCCTCCCCCTGGATCACACTACTGCCTTATACGCACAATGCTCCGGCTCTCTGCCCCCCCCTCCCCTGGATCGCACTGCTGCCTTATACACATAATGCTCCGGCTCTCTGCCCCCTCCCCCTGGACCACACTGCTGCCTTATACACACAATGCTCTGGCTCTCTGCCCCCCTCCCCCTGGATCACACTGCTGCCTTACACACAATGGTCCGACTCTTTGCCCCCCACCCCCCGCACTGTGCATCACACTGCTGCCTTACAAAGACTCATCATTGGATCTCACCTTCTTATCCAGCCATGTGCTCTAGCTCCCTCCCACAGTCTGTGATTGCCATTGGAAGTCCCCTTCTTCTTCACCTCCCCCTCTATGCCCTACACCCAGTGCCTCCCTCTGAGTTCACAAGAGCCGTAACTACAGAGGAGGCATTGAGTATCAATGCGCGATAACAGTATTGACTGTAAGCATGCATTGTGATTAACACTGGAAACAACATCTGCCACAATGTTAATTTGGACAGAACCCCTGAGGACCACCAAAATTTTCTCAATCATGGTCCAGGGACCACTGATTGGCAACCGCTGGTCCACAGCATACGAAAAAAATATTTATTCCAGTTTTCTGACTCCTCTACAAACATGACTGTGATGAAGCCTAGCAGAAGTAAAGACCAAGCGGACGTGTTAAACAAAAAAAAAAAAAAAAAAAGAAATCACAGAGGTAGCCGTAGGCCGCACTAATCGCCCGCAATAGACGGTTTCTTGCCTTCTTTCAGTGTTTGCTCTTTAAAGCGACAAATTTCTTGTGCAGAAAAATGCTCACGTTCATATTTGCAGCGTGCGTTTGGGAAAATAACAGAGAGTTTCTCCCTCGTACTGCGAACACGCTTCCAGGAGGGGCGTTTGTCACAGTCGGAGCCCGGAGACCTCGATGGGGTGAGTTCAGATCCCTGTTGTGTTCCAGATACTAATCAGAGAACCGTGTTCTGAGCAGTCAGTGAAAACAAAGGTCAGAGAGAGCTTTGAGGAATGTTTCCCATCACCCCCTGCAGGAAGACAGAGCTGGAATGTCAATACAGCATGACTTCCAGGGAAATCTATGGTGTAAAAAAATCGCCTTTTGACTTGTGTGGTTTGCTTGACAATCCAGTGATTTTCATTTGATTTTTAATTTGCTTTTTATTAGTAATGTGGAGAAGGCATGCCAGACACATCTGGTCTGATGTGACGCCACCAAAGCAATGGTCAGACAATATAGAGGCTGGTAAGCTGAAGTACAATTAAAGCTGTTAGGCTGGCCATAAAGAAGTAGAAATTTGTTTGAAATTGGATTGGTGCACCTCTATAGAAAAAATGTGAAGGTGAACTAACATCGTACACCTTCCCTCCCTCCCGGTCAGGGCTCCTACAGCTGGTTCAGAGGTCCAGGCAGGGTCAGCCCTACCATGGGTCCCAGGCAGCACTTTGAGAGGGGCAGCAAATTGAACCACGGCCGCCTTTCCTTCTCTTCTATTTACCCAGCAAATTGACGACCAAGATTTTTTTCCAGCAGTTTTGTGTCATGATGACAACTGCCCCCTGACCCTGGCTGCTCCGCCTGCCCCCATACTACCCTAGCCCATCTCTATACTGCTATAGCCTGTCAATATACTGCCTTAGCCCATCCCTTGGAATTGAACATAACGGAATGTCATATAATTTTGCATATAGACAAGGTGCTGTTACATGTAAATCTGATTTCCTGATAATTTAATTTTAGTGTGCGTGATTTTTTTTCAGGGGGGTGGGGTGGCGGCAGGGCCGGCTCTACCACTAGGCAGAGTAGGCGGCCGCCTAGGGTGCCCCTGCCACCCAGGGCGCCCATCCGCTGTTGATCCGTCACTACTCTGCATTGACCACTCATGTCACTGGAGAGTCGTGGCTAGCAGCAACCAGGGGGGTGAGGAGGATCCAGGGGCACAGGTGCGGGCCTGTGGACCACGGCTAAAGAAATGGGTAGAAAGGCGCTGCAAAAATCTCCACCTCCATCGTATACATTGACAGAGCAAAGGGGGTGGAGTCAGGGGCAGAGCCAAAGGGGGGGGGCGGCAAAATGAGGTTTCGCCTAGGGTGTCAAAACTCCTTGCACCAGCCCTGGGTGGCGGGGGCAGCATTTCATTCTTGGACCCAGGCAGCACAATATCTTGGGCCAGCCCTGGGTCCAGGGATTTGAATTATCCGCTCTTCTCCCTCTTCCCTGTGCAGCGCTTCCGGGATGGACCATATCAATTCACTGTGACGCCGCTGACCAATCAGAATCTATTTGGTCCAACCATAAAGCACTGCACAGAGAAGAGGGGTGAATTCAAATCCCCGGACTGCTGGAACAGCGGCAGGAGCCCTGACAGATCAGCACTGCCAGAGGTAAGTACAGCGGGGACCGGGGGGAGCGGAGAGGGTGTATGGTGTTCGTTCACCTTTACATTTTTTTCTGTAAATGTGAACTAACCCTTTAAGCAGTGATGGCTGGTGTTTTTTTTTTGGGGGGGGGAGGGGTGCCTCCGCACTTTCCCCATCTTGCTGGCAGCACTCCGGGTGGTGGGCAGGCGGTGGCTTCTCTCTGGCTGCTTCCTCGTTTCCCCTGTCTCTCCTCCCAACTCCTCCTGGTGGCCGATCCGATTGGATCTCCTTGCGGCCAATCAGGTGACGGCTCCTTCCTGATTGGCCAGGAGGAAAATCAGTGTGACAATAGAGAATATTCATTCACTATTGTCAAACAACTGGGTGGGCTCAGGTTGCAGTGCTCTGGGCTCCGAGCCCACCCTTTTTTGAAGCCTATTTGAGCCTCCGGCTCTAATCATGCGCTTCAAAAAAAAAAAAAAAAAACCCCATTGGAATCCATGTATCTGGCACCCTGCATGTAGATCAGGGGACTGGACGCATGGATAGGGGGAGCGGCGCTCATGTGCCCCCTATGGACGAGCCGCCGCTGCCTTTAAGAACATTTGTTTGGTTTTCTAATGGTTAGTGGGATCAAATCGTTGTTGGTTTTTGACCATAGTGACAAGAAAATTCGAAAGAGCGGAATGAAAAATTTATCTGGAACAAGCTAATAACAGTTTTCATTCAAGAAAGTCCATTCACTCCAAAAAACAAATGTTAAAAGTGATTTTTTTTTAGAGTACTTTCAAATAACATTCATCAACTCAGCTTTCAATTTATTTCCTATAGTGATTAAGGTGAAAATAAAAAATGACATACATGATACAGCCTGTCAGTACCATTAACACAACGGTCTTTGTTTTCCTGGGTCCCCCCCTGTAACACAGTTTATTACCTGGTTAGTAACTCTGTTATTTCTCAACTTCCTTTAACAGACCGAGCTCACAACAAAAGTGGCAACAAAAAATTTTACCACTGACAGGGAGCATACAATGATCAGCTGTTATTCATTTATGTAAAACCTTTATCCCAAAAGGAACATTTTTTGGTTTTCAGGTAACTGTTTAATAAGCATTAGTTGGATTTGTGCTGTAAATTGTTAGTTACTAATGTAAAGTCCATCTAAATTTACTAGTCCATCTAATACCATCCTCTTCACTGATTGGCAATGCTACTGCCCAAGGGTGGTTACGCTGCCCCTCCATAGATACAGTGGAGGAGTGGAATGTAGCCACCCCAAGACAGGAGGTGTGTTACTGGCTGATCGCTAATGTGAAAATAAACAAATAAAAGCTTGGGGAAAAAAGAAAACTAATTCAGCCACCCCGTCCAATGATTGGTACCACTTCAGCGCCGGAAGGATTTCCCCCTTTAGGACCACTTTTTAGCACTTTTTGCGATTGGCCACTGCGTTGATTTAACTGACAATTACGCAGTCGTGCGACGTTGTACCAAAACAAAATTGGTGTCCTTTTTTTCCCACAAATAGAGCTTTCTTTTGGTGGTATTTGATCACCGCTGCGTCATTTCTGATCACCGCTATAAACAAAAAAAGAGACAATTTTGTAAAAAACTCAATACTTCTTCCTTTTTGCTAAAATACAAATCCAAAAAAATATATAAAAAAACAAATGTATTCATCGGTTTTGGCCGATATACTGTATATACTTCCTCATATTTTTCTTTTAAAAAAATCGCAATCGGTGTATATTAATTGGTTTGCGTAAAAGTGCGTATTCATTTATGGGGTTTTATTTATTTATTTATTTTTTACTAGTAATGGTGGCAATCTGCGATTTTTAGCGGTACTGCTATATTGCAGTGGACATGTCAGACACTCTTGACACTTTTTTGGGACCATTGACATTTATACAGCGATCAGTGCTATGAAAATACACTGATTACTGTGTAAATGGGGTGATCAAAGTGTTAACTGTGTTCCCTGGGATGTGTTACTAACTGTATGGGGGCTGGGCTGAGTGGGGGAGGAGAGTGATCGCTGCTCCCACATACAGGAAGCATGTGATCACACCCCTTCTCCCCTGTCAGAACGGAGATCTGTGAGTTTACATACACGGATCCCGTTCTTTCACTGCGGGGGGAGCGATCTCGGGTAGCCGGCGGCCATCGAGTCCTGCCTACCCGCTCCCTGGCCCCCCCGATACAAAGTGAGCATGCGAGCGGGCCTCTGGCAGCGCACGCTCACGTTCATGTGACGGAGGTTTGCGATATCGAGCCACGTTGTTGCCGTCAATCCACGGGGGGGGCGGTCGGCAACTGGTTAAGCTAAAACAGTTTCAAACAGCTGTTTAACAAATAGCTCTGCCAAATAAAGATGGGATCAATCAAGCTTAGTTTAAAGGGAGTGTACAGTCTATTACATTATTTTAATATACATGCTAAAGAGATGTTGGGGGATGTCAGCAAGTTTTCCAGCCAGTTCAATAAAGTTTTATGAAGACGTGACCTCATCGGTGTACGGCCATTTGTCTTCTTGACATTGAAATATTTTTGTTATATCTGTTTAATGTGTGATGGTGCAAAAATTATAACCAGATGATCCTGCCACATATCCAGTGATTTGCTAACTTTTTTATCATTATTATTATTATACAGCATTTCTATAGTGCCGACAGTTTGCGCAGCACTTTACAACATAAAGGCAGACAGTACAATTACAATGCAATTCAATACAGGAGGAATCAGAGGGCCCTTCTCATTAGAGCTTACAATCTAGGAGGGAGGGTCAAGTGATACAAAAGGGTAAAAACTGTGGGGGATGAGCTGATGAAGAAAAAATGCAGTTGTTAGGTGGAGGCAGGTTAGACTTCTCTGAAGAGAAAAGTTTTCAGGGGTCGACTAAAAGTGAATAGATTTGGAGACAGTCTGACAGATTGGTCAAAACAAGTAATTCGAGTAAACAGATTTAGTTTAAATATGTATAAACATCAGCATAAAAACAGACATGGCCATCATATCCATTGACAATAGCATGATACAAATGCTTACAACCAAAAACATGTACCGGTATATGTTGAGCTGAAGGTAATAATGAAGGTGATAAAAGTATACAATGCATCTGTAATCTCGACACGTTTCGCAAGCTCTGCTCGCTTCCTCGGAGTGGATGCAGGGTATCTATGAAACAGATTCCAGTTAGGGTATAACACACAGTGAATGGTTGTGGTTGGACAAAGAGCAAGGGACCTATACAGTGAACCCCGTACTTACAAATGGGTCATTTTGTTTTTTATTGTATGCTATATGGGGGGATGGAGGTGTGTCATAAACAGAAGCAGCAATCAGAACATTTCTCTTTTTATAGTCTGACAGATTGGGGTAGGGAATTCCAGAGGATGGGAGAGGCTCGGGAGAAGTCCTGGAGGCGAATATGGGAGGAGGTGATTAGGGAACTGGAGAGCTTGAGGCTTGGGAGGAACGAAGAAGACTATTAGGTTGGTATTTTGAGACTAGGTTAGTGATATAGCTGTGGATGGCTTTGTAACTTATTGTTAGTATTATGAATTTAATTTGTTGGGCGAGTGGCAGCCAATGGAGGGATATGCAGAGGGGGGTGGCAGACGCTGAGCAGTCTGTAAGGTGGATGAGTCTGGCAGCAGCATTTGTGATGGACTGAAGGGGGGATAGTCTGTGTAAAGGTAAGCCAATGAGGAGGGAGTTGCAGTAGTCGAGGCGAGAGACAACCAGGGAGTGAATCAGGAATTTTGTGGTTTCATTGGTTAGAAAGGGACTTAGTTTAAAGAAGTTGCAGAGGTTGAGACGGCAAGCTTTGCAAAGTGATTGGATGTGGGGTCAAAAGGAGAGTTCAGAGTCCAGGATAACACCGAGCACCCTGACATTTGGGGATGGATGGATGGTTGTTCCATTGCACTTGACAGAGAAGTCAGGGGAAGAGGCACGTGGGGGAGGAAATATTATGAGCTCAGTTTTGGACAAGTTGAGTTTGGGGAAGTGGTGTGACATCCAGACAGATATGTCTGTTAGTAAGTTAGTGATACGTGAGGAGATTGATGGAGTGAGTTGGGGGATGGAGAGGTACATTTGGGTATCGTCAGCGTAGAAATGATATTGAAAGCTGTGGGAGGGAGGAGGTGTAGATTGACAATAAGAGGGGTCCAACAAAAGAACCTTGGGGGACGCTGACAGAGAAGGGAAGAGGAGAGGAGGAAGTAGAATTGTAAGTGACACTGAAGGTGCATTTGGATAGGTAGGATGAGAGCCACTGAAAAGCACAGTCACGGAGACCGAGGGAGTAATGAGGGGGTGGTCAACTGTATTAAAAGCAGCCAAAAGGTCCAGAAGTAGACATACAGAATAGTGTCCATTGGTTTTGCTAACTGCATTCTTATCAATTAACAAAGTTCCCAGTTGACTCTGTGGACTACAGAGCCATCTACTCCATTTTTTAAACATTAGGAGAAGGTAAGGTCAATGTACTGTGGTTCCTTACTAGGGTGCAACACTGCTCCTCTATAGATAAGATACAGTGGGTGAGTGTTGTCACCCTAGCGCAGGAAGTGTGTTACTGCCAGGATTCTAAGGGAAAAATAAAGTTAAATTAAGCCTGAAAATAGAAAACAAATGCAGCTACCACATAGAAGCCCTGGTAAGTTTGTAGGCAAGTGCAGGCTCCTCCAACCTTAAAGGAGCATTGTAATGTCTTTTCAGGTAAGTAAGAATTTAATGGAGAGGAAATGTCTCCTATTTTGGGCTCCAGGCGGCCATCTTGGGGGGGGACAGTGATCCGGTTGGATGCGAAAGTCCTGCGAGATTTGGGTGGCCTTCCTAACACAGAGCCCTATTGATATAGGGGACTGACGTCATTCTGAGCACCCACAGTGAGGTAGTAGGTAGGGAAAGAGCGCTGCTGGGTAGGGAAATTGCAGGTACAGTATTAGAGAGAGGTTTTGGATGAGTGGGGACATATAGGTCTCCTTTCCAGGGTGTCCACACTGCACCGTTCCTGGTCAGATTGCTTTGGGACATCGTATTCTGCAGTGGCTTGCCGAAAAAAAGCCGCAGTTACCATACCACCAGCCATCCAATGGATCACTCCTCTGGCATAATGAAATTGAAAGTGAAACTGGTAATACAGGGGAGTAAATTTGAGGTCTACCTCCTTAATAGTATTCTGCAGACAAGCAAACAGTGCAACTCATAGCTTTTGTAGTTTCAAGTTTATACATGACTGTTGTGCCCTGTTGGTTGACTTTGATGGGATGGGATTTGTTATATCGCTTTATCATAAAAAATATGTCAAGCTACCCTGTCTCGTGGTTTTTCCATAAGTTTGGTACACCTCTTAGGGTTAGGCCCCACCTATAATTTGCAATATATATCAATTTTGTTTTTGGGTTTAGGTGCACCACAGAAGACCCAATAAGTAGAAAATAATAAAAAAAAGTTTACAACATGAAACTTTGAATTTCACTCATCCCTACTGCAGAGGCAAACATCAATGGGAGCAAGGCACATTATGGCTGACATTTTGTCGGAGCCTGCAATATTGCTTAAACAAAAATTAGCATGAGGTCCTTTGCACCCAATCTCCCGGCAAATTATGGATTCGTTGCATCTCATAACAGACATCTATTGCCATGTTTTTCACATCTTCTAAAGAAAATGTGTACTGTGAGAAGATAAACACAGTGGGCATCCTGTTATTACTGCAATTTTATCTTCTGGACTCTCCTGGAATATTGAGCACAAGTTCTACCAGCCAGAGGAAAACTCAATACTGCTCCGCGTATAAGTCGGGATGCACCAAGGACGAAAGATAGCTGCCGAAAACAGAAAAGAAAAAAAGATATGGACAGGAAGAGGGAAAATGGACAGATTTTAATCTGTGACAACAGATACGCACGCGGCAATCGGGAACGTGCCTTTGAA
Source organism: Glandirana rugosa (assembly GCA_018402905.1). Classification (NCBI taxonomy): domain Eukaryota; kingdom Metazoa; phylum Chordata; class Amphibia; order Anura; family Ranidae; genus Glandirana; species Glandirana rugosa. Next base: position 1,764,664 of record BLSH010258666.1, on the reverse strand, counting down.
ACGTCTTTGAGCTTAAGTACGTATAAAGCTTGGCAAATTGAGAGGCGTGCAGATGCCATTTTGATATACAAAGCCCTCTTTATAAGAAAGAGCCTGTTTACTTGTGCTAAATTTACAAGGGACGCTGAGTTATTTGTAAACGGCAAAATTACCTGAAAGGTCAAGTAGGCATTAAGATAAGAGTTTGGCGCCAAGATCGCTTACACTTCAAAATCTTTCAAGGTGGGAAGAAACGGTTTAAGATCAATGGATTTCAACACTATACTCTATAAGCGTTGGGTGTTTTGAAGTGTAGATTATTCACTCGTTCGGCGTCATACATTCCCTCTATAACTCACTTATTAATGTTGTCAGTCAGTCGAGCGTTGACGGCATAAATCTTCCAAGTTGGATACATTGTTGGCAGAGACATCACGTACATTCTTCGTTCAAGGTCAATACTGAGCAATCAACATGAGTGTGTTTCTATAAGCTGAGGCCTCAGCTCGTTTCACAAGTCCGCGGCTGTCATAATTGTTCTGCTGGAGACCGGCAAGGCAAAATAAGCCGACGTTTGATTGTGTTATAAAAGTCCTATATTTTCATTTGGTGCCCAGAAAATATTATAATGCATTACTCAATGGATGCTAATACTAAAGAGGAATCATAACCTCAATTTACAAGAGTATTTGTATTGATGGCCAACTTTACTTTCAACTGAGATCAGCTAAATATATTCCAAGTGTATCAAAGCAACAGGTGTGTTTTACAGCAGTGGTCGCAAGCTAGAGTGGTCTGGGGACCACTGATAGTCCTCGGGAAAATGTTGGTGGTCCCCATGGGTTCTGCCTTGAATTAACATTGTGGCGTATGTATACTGCCCAAAGTTTTTTCCAGTGTTGTTCTCAACAGTGTTGGACTGTCAGCGCACCTTGATACCCAAACCCTCCTCTGTGAGCTCAGAGGGAGGCGCAGAGAGCGGGAGGTGAAAAAGGGGGGGCCTTCCAATGGTATCACTGATCACAGACTGTGGAAGAGAGCACAGAGCTTGAGCATATGGCTGGATAAGGAAGTGAGATCCAATGATGAGTCATGGTAAGGCAGCAGTGTGTGCAAGAGTGCGGGGGGGGGGGCAGAGAGCGGGGGCAGAGAACCAGAGCATTGTGTGTATACGGCATATAAAATTCATGTTAGTGGTCCCAGTCCTGTCTCCTGCCACCATAATTTAGAGAAGGACCCTAGGTGTGGAAGAAGTGATCTCTCTGGAGAGGTCCAACACACCCCTAGCTAGAGCTCTCCAGTATTTGAGGACAGGGTTGAGAACCACTGCTGATGTAACTGTGCTAATTTCTACATATGTACAGCATATGGTGCAAATGTACTCTATTTAGCGTAAAAGCCACCTGAGTCCTAACAACAGAAGCAGAGGTGTAACTAGAGCTTTCAAGTCCCCGGTGCAAGAAATTATGAAGGGCCCCTGACCCCTGGCCAGGGTCCTTCCCTCTGATCCTGGGGCCCTTTACTCCTACCGCGGTTCCCTTTATTACAGTACTGCAGCAGGGCCCTTTCACAAGTTCTGCAGCAGGGCCCCCTTTCTGCCATCTTCAGGCCTCTCCATGGTGGTGAAATGCCAGGGCCCGGTCACAATTGCAACCTTTGCAATCATGATAGTTCCCTCACTGGTGTCAGTAGTTTTTAATTTGATTATTTTTTTACCATTTCATTTTATTAATTTTACAAATTTATTTTTGCAATTTTTTAGGAGCTCTGTTGGGGGGCTTTGATGAGATATCAGGGGTCTAAACAAACCTCAGCCCTCAATTTCCATCTGTGTAGCCTCAGCTGCACAGAATGAATGGACAGGAATAGCTGTGCATCGAGGCTCCCGTTCATTCAGAAACGGAAGTATAGCAAAAATAGTTTACTATGCTTCAGTTATGAATGAACCAATTGGTACCAATCACTGACTCTGTTCATTCAGAAAAGGAAGGAGCCGATAAATGATAAATTTACTGACCCGTTCCCATCTCTCCATCATGACTCATCTTCTACAGCAGCTGGCAGGAGAGAGGAGAGGGGAAGACAGCAGCTCTGTGGGGGGACCAGGGAAGCACACAGGGACCCTGGGAACAGCAGAAGACAAGTAAACTGGATAGAGGAAAATGGAGGAGATTGGGTCCTCTAAATGCCACCCCCACCATTCCTCCAATTCGGGTATACAAGGGAGGCACACGGGCCCCCTGGACCATGGGGCCTGGTAGCAGTTGCAACCCCTATCGTTACGACCCTGAACAGAAGGATACTAGGCTACTTCCTTTAGAAGTTGCCTGCATCCTAGAAATAGTAAGACGTTATTCTGCAGAAGTTGTCTGCTTCTAAACAATGGAGGATACTAGGTAAATATCTGTCTGCATCCTAGCAGCCGCCTGAGTCCTAGCAGTGGAGAATGCTATGCGGCTTCCTTAATCGGTCATCTGCATCCTAGCAATGGAGGACGCTAGGTGGCTTCCTTGGGAAGCCATTTGCTCCCTAGAAACAGAGAACACTAGGTGGCCTTAGGCACATTAGGCAGCTTTTTTGTGAAGCCTCGTGTGTCCTACCAACATTAAATGCTCAGTGGCTTAGTTGGGAAGCTGCCTGAATCCTAGCAGCAGAAGGCTTTCTTAAGAAGCAATCTGCACCCAAGCAACAGAGAATGCTAGTCAGCATAAGGTGAAGCCTCCTGTGTCCTAGCAACAGTAGAATGTTGGTGACTTCTTGAAGCCTTGAGATGCATGCCTTCAGATGGCTTCTCAAGAAAGCTGTCCAGCATCCTTCCCTTGCTAGGAAACAGGTGGCTTCTCAAGAAAGCCACATAGCATACACTGTTTCTAGGACACAGGCAGCTGTGTCCTAGCAACAAGGCTGTAATGCTGTAGCACCGCTTTAGCATATTCAGAATATCTATTGCAACACATTCCTCAACGACCTGAATTTAAACTGCTTTGCAGTTCCGATTCCTACAATAGGGTGGCAGCATCAACTGAGCAAATAAAGGGGTCCTTGGACCCTGTTGCCTGTCCACTTCCATATCCTTGGCTCCATTTCAGAGTGCAGGTTCTTCTCTTAATCTTGTCCTTGACCTAGAAATTTTTTTTCTGAATTGAATATGTCATAATAACTATGCCTGCTGTATTGGTTTGCTTTGCAGACTGGTTCACTTTAAGTAAATGGTCTAATCTGCATACGAAGGCACCATTCTTAATGTGTTCTGTCTCATTTTATTCTTCTAGAACAGTGGTCCTCAACTCCTGGCCTCAGGACCCACCAACAGGCCAGATTTTAAGTATTACCTTGGGGAGATGCAGACTAAAATACTGCAATCACTGAGCAGCAAATTATATCACCTGTGATGCATTTCAGTTATCCTGCAAACCTGGCCTGTTAGTGGGTCCCGAGGACAGGAGTTGAGAACCACTGTTCTAGAAGCTATAAAAAAGTTTTTATCTAGACTGTAGTTCTGGAGCTGCTTCATGCAAGTTCAATTGTGGTTCCATAGCATAAGCCTGGCTTTAGGCATCAACAAATCTGTCTACATCATGTCAGCAAGCATTTCTATGTTAGTGATTGTCCAGACCATTGCTGTTGGCTCCAGATTCCAGGAAACAGTTAATGGCTGCTCATTGTATGAGCGGCTCTGATAGATGGGTTTGTGCCTGAGGTTTCTCAGAAGAACAAAAGACTCGTCACGTCCACAGTCCCTGTAAAAGTGTGCTGGGAGACCCGGGGGCATATTCTGTATCCTAACAAGTCTCCAGAACATCAGCTGCAGGCTAAAATCTCCAGTGATTGAAATGTGGAGCGAGATAATGAAACCGCAGCACAACCTCTGGTGTGAAGGCCTTGTGTGGAAGGTGTCCAGCTCTCCTGTGCATTGCGGAAGGCACATGAAAATTTCATTCCAAGGGGCCATGATGGCAGTGATGAAGTGTGGAATCTACAATAGGCTGGAAGACAGTAAATGTACTTTACAGGCATGCCGGGCTTATTTGCAGGGCCGGGGATGACTACTTTTGGCCCAGGGAGAGTCGACTGTTCCTTAGTATCTCCATAACAGATTGATGTATAATATATGTCTAAAGGCAAAACTTTTATTTTAGGTTTGGATATAGTAGGGAAGGGTTAGAGCCCCTATTAAAATTACCCTCCCTATTTGTCCTGGTCACCATTGTCAAATGGGATAGAAAGTGATAGGAAATCCAAAATGTTACCAAAACAGCAGGTATCTTATAATGAGAAGACCTGTTCCAGTAACAACTGTCCTCTCGTTTATTTTTGTTTCTTTCAGATGACAGGGAAGTATTTATGGGTATTACTCATAGGCATTCAGTAGCTTTGGATAGCACCGAAAACAAAACTCCTGAAAAACTTGGTACTGCAGTTCCAGCTGCCTTCAATAATAAGGAATGAAGATGGGTGGGGGGCTAAGATGTGGGTACGCTTGGCCTGTTCTTTGTTATACTGGAGATATTGCTATGGCACATCAGGACTAAAGAGGACATTTATTTACAGGTGCATACACACTAACACAAATTTAAATTTACCATCCCCGATTCTTCCTCGTGCTACATCCTCAACTGTGTCTCAAAATATCAACCATACCATCCTCTCTGCTTCTCCCAAGACCGCCAGCTCTCTAGCTTCCTCCTCACCTCCTCCCAAGCTCACCTCTAGGACTTCTCTAGAGCTTCTCTGGAACTCCCTTACCCAATCTGTCCCACTATCTTCTACTATGTCCACCCCTGAAAACTAATCTACTCAGGGATGCCTATTCCGCTTCTATCTAAAAACTGTTCTTCTACCTTCTCCATCAACTCCACCTACCTTTTCCATCTGGGAATGCATTGAAGGTGGCCCTGCTCTTCTAACTACTAGTCACTGTCTTTATCGTTCTGCAGCATCAACAGAGTGGAACAGTGACCACTACCTTGAAACTGGCACTAGGTGAACTCAACAAAGGACTGCTGTGTCCTCCAGGCACCATCTTTGGGAAGCCTGTGTCTAATTGAACACACGGTTCAATTAGACACAGATCTTGGTGGCCATTTTTGAGCATAGATGAGCTCTAAATAGCATAGTCTGCATGATGGGGGGGGGTGGGGGGGGGACTTAAAGAGGAAATGCAGTCTGCTCACATAATTTGTAATAAAAACATCTTTGCCATCCTGAAGCTTCCCTCCAACCACTTTGCATATTATTTTATATATACTGTGATTCTGTACTTGCCAAATATGCTGCAGAAACCTCTCTCCACTAAGTCTGGCTGCATCCATTTTAACTGTGGGCAGCTGAAGCTGCTTCCTGTTCACTTCCTGGATTTACACAGACACACAGAGGCACACTTCCAGCTCTGCAGCTTTCATTGGCCTTCTTATGACTCATCCACCCTCCCTTCCTGGCAAACCCTTAGGAGAGTGAGAGAGAGAGCTGTGCATGATGTCATAAGCCTAGGCTAATGACCAGCCAAGAAACAGGAAATGGGCTGTATAAGGTATTTACGGTCAGAAAAAAAAAATGTTTTACTATCCAAAGTTAAAAAAACAAGGGCAGAAGATTTAATAGATGGAAAGTTGAAAAATGACTGAAGGTCCATTTTAAGTTGCAGTAGATAGGGCCAGTGCCCACCTTGGAAAGGAAAAAATAGGATTGAGAGACTCTGAATTGGGAAAACCAGCTACCCTTTCTAATGCTCCCAGCCTGGAAAGGAGACTCAAACTTTCTTTTCCCCTTTTTGACAAAATTTGTAAGTTTTTGGGTTATTAGAAAGGAAGGCTGTGACTGAACTTCAAAGGCAGTTGAGAACTGTGAGAACTTAGAGCTTTAAAGGGAAGCATTCTCAGGTTATACTCATTTGTGGAATAGTGAAGCCTTGTATCCGAAGCCCTCACGCATGCTGAATCATTTTTTTGTTAACCTTCTGAACTCTCTAAATGAGTGGCAAAGTGTTCTAAGAAGAGCATTAACTCATTGCTGTCTAATACATTTTTTTTCTTGAAAGGATTGCAGAGTCGTGTTGCATATCTCTCTTGCTAGTACCCCCCAAGTGCCTAAAGCAGTGGTCTCCAAACTGTGGCCTGAGGGCTGGATGTGGCCCTTTGCTTTCCTTTATCCGGCCCTTGGGGCACTAGTCCTCCCACTGATACGAGACACTATTTTGCCATACGACACCAACAATGGGGAACCATTTCTCCCTCTGACACCAATAATGGGGCACTATTCTTCCCTATGATACCAATGATTCTATTCTTTCCCCTAATACCAAATGTGGCAATGTTTACTCCAAATGATGTCAGGAAAATGTCCACTCCCGCCGGCCACAGTCCGGCCCTCCTAAAATCTGAAGGACAATAAATCGGCCCTTTGCTTAGAAAGTTTAGAGACCCCTGGCCTAAAGGGTTGCATACTTTCCCCACCTAACATTAACCACTTGATCCCCTCCCCCCTTCATTACCAGACCCTTTTCTGATTTACACTGTGTTACTTTAACTGACAATTGCGCAGTCATGCACCGCTGTACCCAAATAAAATTTATGTCATTTTCTTCCCACAAATAGAGCTTTCTTTTGGTGGTATTTGATCGCCTCTGCGTTTCTTATTTTTTGTGCTATAAGCAAAAAAATAGCGAAAAACAATCATTTTTACTTTCTGCTATAAAACATCCAGTAATTGTTTTTTTTTTTAAATCAAATTTCCTCATTAATTTAGGGCAATTTGTATTCTGCTGCATATTTTTGGTAAAAAAATTCCAATAAGTGTATATTGATTGGTTTGCGCAAACGTTATAGCCTCTACAAACTATGGGATATATATTGGAATTTTAATTTAATTTTTTTTATATAATAGTAATGGCGGTGATCACACTAACTGACACTTTTGACACTTTGTGGGAACCAGTGACACTAATATGGTGATCAGTGCTAACAAAATGCACTGTCACTGTACTGACACTGGCTGGGAAGGGGTTAAACATCTAGGGCAATCAAAAGGTTAAACGTATGTCTAACCAGTGTTTTTTGTGTACAGTGTGTGCTGCTTTTACTAAGGGAAGTGATGGATTTTATACCCTGCTTTGCAGGGAAAGAAAATCAATCCCTTCCCCCCCTCCCCACCCTCGTCAGAACAAAGCTCTGCCTTGTTTACATAGGCAGAAATCCTTGTGTGTTTTCCCAACGATCGGTGGGTGCCGGCGAACATCCATTCACCGGCACCCGCTGATTGGCTTCTGCTGTGACACATCACAGCAGAAGTGGCATGCCCCCCTTCCTGGAAGTGCAAGATCACATACTAGGTACGTGATCTGGCAGAGAAAAGCCGGTTTTGCCGCCATACATTCTTGTGATACGGTCGGCAATCAATTAATATGTAATTGATACACAATTTACCAAATTAATCATTTTCAATATTTTAAAATCTGAAACTTTCACTAAAATAAATAACAAACACGTTATACTTACCTGCTCTGTAATGGTTTTGCACAGAGCAGCCTTGGTCCTCCTCTTCTCGGGTCCCTCGCCAACGCTCTAGGCTCCTCCCTCTTGCCGAGTCCCCCCAGAGCAGGCAGTTTACAATGGGGGTACCGAGCTGGGGCTCGGCCCTGCCCCCTCTCTCTTTTCATTGGCTCACTGACTTTGATAGACAGCAGTGGGAGCCAATGGCGCCTGTGTCTTAGCCAATCAGAAGGTAGAGTCCCGGACAGCCTAGGCTCTCGTGCAACATCGCTGGAGAGAGAAGGGGCTCAGATAAGTAATAGGTGGGCTGAGGTGGGCTGCTACACACAGAAGGTTTTTTATCTTAATGCATAGAATGCATTCCGATAAAAAATCCTTCTGCCCTTAGACCCCTTTCACACTGTGGCATTTTTCAGCCGCTTTAGCACTAAAAATAGTGCCTGTAAAGCGCTTTCACACTGGGGCGGTGTGTTTGCAGGACGGGAAAAAAAGTCCCTGCAAGCAGCATCTTTAGGGCGGTGCGGGAGCGATGTATACCCCGCTTCTACACTGCCCCTGCCATTGCAATGAATGGGCAGCTCTTCTGAAGTGGCTGAACACAACTTCGGAAGCGCCATGCACGGGCGCTTTTGACCCCTTTCTAACCCCTTCAGCTCCCCACTGCCACCCGAATAGCGGTGCTCTTGGCGGCAACGCACCACTAAAACTAGCGTCACCTGTGTGAAAGCCTAAAGCCTCGTACACACGAGTCGATGGTTGGTCAACTGAATGTCCAACTTTTGTCCAAATTGGGCGACAGTGGTTTGGTCTAGCATACTGACGGAAGTCAAGCAATCGGCCAACAAAGCCAAATGTAGTGGCATGTTGCGAGCGTATAACGAGGAAGGCAGTATACACAACCAAACACATCCTGGATTCCGAGCATGAGTGTCTGCACTTCCAACTTTTTGTTGGCCAACTTCTGTACACACGAGCCAACAATCGGCCAACACCTTGTTGACCAACACAAGTTTTCTAGTCTCATCGTCCAACTTCTGTTGGACGTCGATTGGAAATTGGCTGTAGAATCGTGCGTACACACGATCGGATTTTCGGCCAACAGGCTGTTGGACGACCGTTGTTGGCCGATGATCAGACCACGTGAACCACTATAACTGAACAAGCTGAAGTTAGCAGCTGATTGATTACTATGCACTGCTGCACCAGGTTCTGTGCACCCCCATGTGTCGCAAGTCGCATGATAAGTCGCAGCAATGTGAACTGGAGCTTATAAAGGGACCTGCAACAGGAGCAAAAGACCCCAGGATCAGTGGGAAGGGCCTCGGGATCAGAGGGAAGGGCCCCGGGACTAATGGAAAGGGCGCTACTACCTATGGAAAGGGCCTCGACAGTCAGGGGGGCCCTTTATGGTTTCTTGCACTGAGGTCCTGAAGGTTCTAGTTACCCCCTCTGACTCCCCACCATAGTTCCATGTTACTATTTCATGTGTTTTTGTGTTGTGAGAGAAGTCCGAATGGGATGTACAAACTCCATTCAGGTGACTCCCTTGCCAGAGACTGAACCCAGGACCCCAGTGCTACAGCGCCAGGCTGCAGTTCTCTGCCCTGAAGTCTATTGCTGCGAGTCTAAAGCCCCCTTTAAATGAACATATTTTGCTTCCGACAAAAAAATAGATAAATAAATAAATAAATAACTGCATGATTTGTTTTTCAGAAAGCAAATCCCGGGATGTTATATCGACGCCCCGAGGGAAAGTACAGCAGCACTAAGTGAATCACTGAGTCTTTAGTAATAAAACAAATCCCCTGCTTTAGTGTGTAAGTTAATCGAGCGTCACAATTATAAAATATCCCGCAACAAGCATCCAGAAAAATACATTAAATATATATTGCATTTCCTTATCTCTCTTCCCTCCATCAGAAACTGCCGACTTTATAGTCATCATGCGGCATTATCAGGAAATAAAGTCGGTAATACATTCTAGTTAAACAGTTTCCGAGTCCGTCAAAGAGCTGAAAATATCAAATACCTTACTTGGCACGCCATTCGACTTTTTCCGCCACGCGGCGTCCTTTCTAAGGTAAGGGATCGCTTTAAGATCCAACGGCAGCTCTGCGTCTGTGTACGGGTCTTAAAGCTGAACTCCGACCTTCCCTTCGGTCTTGCGCAGTGGTACCGGCTCCTCTCCTGGACTGAAATGGCTTACTCTGATTTTACTGCACACTGTGAGCTTCTCACAATGTGCATTAGAAGCTGCGGTAAGTCATATGGGGAACTGGACTAGCATCATCTAGCTAGTCCATGAGTGCTCCCAGAGGCATGATGGGAATGTAGTTCTGCAACAGCTGGAGGGCCCCAGGTTGCCTACCTCTGAACTAGTCCATGGGTGCTCAACCAGTGTTCCTCCAGCTGTTTCAGAACTACAAGTCCCATGACGCACTGCAAGGCTGAAAGTTACAAGCATGACTCTCTAAGGCAGAGGCATGATGGGACGTATAGTTCTGCAACAGCTGGAGGGCCCCAGGTTGCCTACCTCTGATTCTGGCCCATGGGTGCTCAACCAGTGGTCCTCCAGTTGTTTCAGAACTACAAGTCCCATGAGGCACTGCAAGGCTGAAAGTTACAAGCATGACTCCCAAAGGCAGAGGAATGATGGGACTTGTAGTTCACCAACAGCTGGAGGGCCCCAGGATGCCTACCTCTGATTCTAGCACATGAGTGCTCAACCAGTGGTCCTCCAGCTGTTTCAGAACTACAAGTCCCATGAGGCACTGCAAGGCTGAAAGTTACAAGCATGACTCCCAAAGGCAGAGGAATGATGGGACTTGTAGTTCAGCAACAGCTGGAGGGCCCCAGGTTGCCTACCTCTGATTCTAGCCCCTGGGTGCTCAACCAGTGGTCCTCCAGCTGTTTCAGAACTACATGAGGCACTGCAAGGCTGAAACTTACAAGCATGACTTCTAAAGGCAGAGGCATGATGGGACTTATAGTTCTGCAACAGCTGGAGGGCCCCGGGTTGCCTACCTCTGATTCTAGCCCATGGGTGCTCAACCAGTGGTCCTCCAGCTGTTTCAGAACTACAAGTCCCATGAGGCACTGCAAGGCTGAATTACAAGCATGACTCCCAAAGGCAGAGGCATGATGGGACGTATAGTTCCGCAACAGCTGGAGGGCCACAGGTTGACCACCCATGATCTAGCCCTTTCCTCCCTAGCCGTACTGCCCCTGGCCAGCCCCTTTTATTCATTGAATTTCAGTTCTGTCAATCATAGAGGCTCAGAATTACAAGTGAGTGTAACCTGGGGTGGTCTGCCTACTAATACAACCTGCCGAGGAACGTCCATTCCTCCAGACTGACATCTACCCATCAAGGCAATAGTTTATATTTGCATAACTCCTCCCAAGAGCCAGCCCACTGCTTACATCAGCACTGAAGGCTCCTCAGGGGGAGTACTAAATCAGGGTGCTATGATGTTTTTGGGAAGCAATTCTGCTGGCCCCTCCCACCAACCATGATCTGCCTGCAGTGCATAGAGAAGCACAAGGCTACAAAAGTGATATTTTTGTCATCCATGTGCAAGGGGCCTGATGCCTTTTTTATGCCCCTCTCTATTTTTTTAAAAAATAGTATTTATATTATTATTGTTATTTATTTTATAAATGTTTTTATTTTTTTATTTTTTTTATATATATATGTACAGCATATATTCAGGGAGTATGCATAAAAGTTCTACAATCAATACAACGGGGGAGATTTAGGCTTCATTCACCCTTGTGCAACTCCAAAGTTGTGCGATTTCCATTGCAATTTTAACCACTTAAGGACCGGAAGGATTTCCCCATTAATGAACGGGCCATTTTTTGCAATTCGCAACTGCGTCACTTTAAATGACAATTGCGCGGTCGTGCGACATTGTACCCAAACAATATTTATGTCCTTTCTCCCCCACAAATAGAGCTTTCTTTTGGTGGTATTTGATCACCTATGCAGTTTTTATTTTTTGCGCTATAAACAAAAAAATATAATTTTGAAAACATTTTTTTTTTTTTTTACTTTATGCTAAAATATGTATCCAAGAAAAAACATAAAAAAACAAAACAAATGTATTAATTGGTTTTGACCGATATATATCCTTCTACATATTTTTGGTAAAAAAAATCGCACTAGGCGTATATTGATTGGTTTGCGCAAAAGTTATCACGTCTACATAGTATGGGATAGATTTATTATTGTTATTATTATTATACAGGATTTATATAGCGCCAACAGTTTGCGCAGCGCTTTACAATATTAGGGCAGACAGTACAATTACAATACAATTAAATACAGGAGGAATCTAGGGACTTTTATATATTTTTTTATTGTTTTTACTGGTAATGGCGGCGATCTGCAATTTTTAGCGGGACTGCAACATTGCGGCAGACAAATCTGACCACAAATTACACTTTTTGGGGACCAGTGACATTATTACATTGATCAGTGCTATAAAAATGCAGTGATCAATGTAAAATTGACACTGGCAGGGAAGGGGTTAACACTAGGGGGCGATCAAGGGGGTAATTGTGTTTGCTGGGTGTGTTCTAACTGTAGGGGGGATGGGCTTACTGGGACATGATGGAGATCGCTGCTCCCAATCACTGGGAGCAAAAGATCTCTGACATGTCATCTGGCAGAATGGGGATCTGCCATGTTTACATGGCTGATTGGTTGTTTGCGATCATAGCCCAGAGCTCTGTGTTGACAATTAACACAGAGCTCTGTACACAGGGAACGATCCCTGTGTTTTATGCTTTGCAGGGATCAAAAACGAAGAGATCCATTAGTAAATGGACGCATAGAACAGCGGCTCGGGAGCGAGCATGCAGCGGTGCCTCCAGGGAAAAAGGCTTTCTCTGGGGGGGGGGGCACTGCTCGAGGGGGAGAAGCCAGGAGTGCCAACGGGGGACCCAAAAAGAAGAGAAGAGGTAAGTATGACATGCTTGTTTATTTAACTACTTGCCAACCAGCCGCCGTCATTATACTGTAGCAGGTTGGCTCTCCTGCGTGAATCGCCATAGCTGTATGACCATCCGTGAATGAGAGATGGCGGACTGCGTGCCACGGGAGCGTGCCCACGGGTCCAGTAGACTCGATGTCCGCTGGCGACCCGTGATCTCGGTGTACAGAGGCAGAACGGTGATATACTTAGTGTAAACAAGGCAGATCCCCGTTCTGCCAGATGACATGTCAGAGATCTACTGTTCCCAGTGATCGGGAGCAGCGATCTCTGTCATGTCCCTGGCAGTTCATCCCCCCTATAGTTAGTCCACACCCAGAGAACATACTTTACCCCTTGATCGCTCCCTAGTTTTAATCCCTTCCCTGCCAGTGTCATTTATATAGGTGGCACAGTGGTGTAGTGGATAGCACTTTTGCCTGGCAGGAAAAAGGGTTGTTGGTTCAAATCCCAACCACAACGCTACCTGCCTGGAGTTTTGCATGTTTTCCCTGTGCCTGCGTGGGTTTCCTCCGGGTACCCCGGTTTCCTCTCACACTCCAAAAGACATGCTGGTAGGTTAATTGGCTCCTGTCTAAACTGGCCCTAGTATGTGTATGAATGTGAGTTAGGGACCTTAGATTGTAAGCTCCTTGTGGGTAGAGACTGATGTGTACAATGTATATGTAAAGCTCTGCGTAAATTGACAGCACTATATAAGTACCTGAAATAAATAAAATAAATACATTGATCACTGCATTTTTTATAGCACTGATCAATGTACTAATGTCACTGGTCCCCAAAAAGTGTCATTTGGGGTCAGATTTGTCCGCTGCAATGTCGCAGTCCCGCTAAAAACCGCAGATCGCCACCATTACCACTAAAATAAATAAATAAATAAAGGTCCCAAAATCTATCCCACAATTTGTAAACGTGATAACTTTTGCACGAAAAAATCAATATTCGCCTACTGTAATTTAAAAAAAAAAAAAAAAATATGTAGAACAATATATATCGGCCTAAACTGATGATTAACCACTTCTGCCCCGGAAGGATTTCCAGCTTTAGGACCGGAGCCCTTTTTGCGATTCGACAGTGCGTCGCTTTAACTGAAAATTGCGCGGTCCTGCGACGTTGTACCCAAATGAAATTTGCGTCCTTTTTTTCCCACAAATAGAGCTTTCTTTTGGTGGTATTTGATCACCGCTGCGTCATTTCTGATCACCGCTATAAACAAACGGCTATATATAACAAGATGTATAAAAAAAAAAAAAAAAATTTAATGTCATCCGCTTATAACTAAAAAAGCACGTTTTCAATAGTGCAAATGTTTAACACCCTATCTAAAACCCTGGAAATAAATAAATAAATAAAATCACCATTACCACCGCTAGACGCCAAAAATCGCCCTGACGCTGTAACGTCGCCTGTTTAGACTGGGGTTTACTGTGAAAAACCCCTGGTCACTGTAATCATGTAACTAGTCACGATATTTTTTACGTCACTAGTTACATAAATAAAATAAATAAAGTCCATGAATATATCACGACAGTTAAATG
>BLSH010258666.1:1714032-1744678 GCA_018402905.1 Glandirana rugosa | reverse complement strand
AAAAAATAAACCCCCCCCCCCCCCCCCCCGTGGTGATTAAATACCACCAAGAGAAAACTCTATTTGTGTGAACAAAATGATAAAAATGTCACATGGGTACAGCGTAGCACGACCGTGCAATTGTCATTCAAATTGTGACATCGCTGAAAGCTGAATATTGGCCTGGGCAGGAAGGGGGTGAAAGTGCCCGGTATTGAAGGGGTTACATTTGCCGCGTCACTGGCAGTGCCATGGCACGCTCCGACAAATGATTTTTCAGAACTTCGAATGAAGTTCTACCCGTGAACAACCATCCTAAGTTTCTCCTTCATGCAGGCCAATTCTTTCTGCCGGTTGTGCATTGTAACAGCCTGGCAACTCTTTTAAATTTGCATACTGGAGTGTTGGGCTGCTTTGAATAAAAAAAAAAAAAAAAACTAAATAAAAAAAAAGAAGACAGAGCAGAGTCCCGCCCCCTGCCAACACCTGACAAGAACACTTTAAATTGATGGCCGCCTTCTGAAGAAGACTTCCCAAAAGCATAAAGTATACCGCGGCTCTGCCCGCTAATGAGAAGGATGGATGGGGATCGCCTCTAATTGCAGGCGAGGGGAGGCCCTCGGTGGGTTTGGTTTGAGATGGTGTCCTGTAATTACGGGCGAGTGAACTGGTTTAAGCTGGAAAAAAAACAGGCTGTTCATATGTCATAGGGAATCAGCGTTTCCGTCTGGCGGAGATTCCCCGCGCGAGGCTTCTCACAGTCAGCCGTGTCTTAAAACATTAAGCCGAGGTGTTAGACCCCCGGTAATCTCAGGCGGGGGCTCGGGAGAGATCTGGGTGGGCGATCGGGGGATGGAACTGAAGCTAGGCTATCGCTTTCATCTCCGCCGCTGAGAAGTAGCTGCGTTAAAGGTGAACTCAAAACGTAAAACCGACCGTAGGGATGCAGCAGGCCGCCCTCCCGCTGAGGCTTCGCAGGCGATTAGCAACTTGGCTTTCTGTATACAGCATCTCCTAAATTCAGAAAAAGGGAAAGTGTTTGTTTCCTGGTGATGTCAAAGCGGTTCGCGCGCAAAACAGAACCATGTGACCCAAGGCTGCAGCCCCATAAAAGGTGCAGTGAATAGTGATAAATCAGGTGACCTTTGTTCTATATAAAATCAAGGCTAAAGACATAGGGAGAGATTTACTAAGGCTGGAACACTCGCAATCTGGTGCAGCTGTGCACGGCAGCCAATCAGCTTCTAACTTCAGCTTGATCAATCAAGCTTTGAGAATAAAACCTGGAAGCTGATTGGTTTCTTTGCAGAGTTGGACCAGATTTTGCACTCTCAAGTTTTAGTAAATCAAACCCATAGTCCGCCTTAGATCTATGTTTAGGCCACGTACAGGTAAGAAGGTTCTGATGTTAGAAGGTTCTGATGTAAGGCTCCATTCACACATGTATGACTCCAAAGTTGCACGTGACTTTGGAGTGCAACTTTGACGCAACTTTGGAGCGGTGCAACTTGGATACGACTTTGGCTTTGACCAGTGATAATGGACAACTGTTGCACTGTATAACATTTAGGTACGACTTTCATGCAAATTCTGAGTTTTAACATTGAAGTCTATAGCCCTCAAGTTGCATGAAAGTCGGACCAAAGTAGCACATGAACTAGACTGAAGTCCCTGCAACTTTAAGCTGCACATGAATGAATGGGTATCATTGGAAAACACGGGGAACACTAGTGTAATTGAAACCTTAGGGAGAATCCAATGTAAGGGGGACATTGATGGGAACTCTGATGTAAGAGAGGACTCTGATGGGGATTCTGATGTAAGGGAGGACTCTGATAAGAACTCTGATGGGGATTCTGATGTAAAGGAGGACTTTGATGGGGAGTCTGATGTAAGGAAGGACTCTGATAGGATTTCTGATGTATGGGAGGACTCAGATGGGGATTCTGATGTAATGGAGGACCTTGATGGGAACTCTGATGTAATGGAGGACTCTGATGGGAAAGCTGATGTAATGGAGAACTCTGATGTAAGGGAGGCCTCCGATGGGGATTCTGATATAAGAGAGGACTCTGATGGGGATTCTGATGTTAGGAAGGACTCTGATGGGGGCTCTGATTTAAGGGAAGACTCAGATAGGGATTCTAATGTAAGAGAAAACTCTTATGGAGATTCTTATGTAAAGGGGAACTCTGATGTAAAGGGAAACTCTGATGTAAAGGTAACTCTGATGTAAAGGGGACTCCAATGGAATTTGGATTTTTTTTTGCATTTTGTGCTTGTTATATTAAATCTTGTCATGCTGATTACCAAGTAAAGCTTAGTAATTAATTTAAATGTGATTCAGTCATTTGCAAAACTGATTATTTTATAGCCAACAAATAATTGCTAAATATATGAGAAGTGGCCCTTGCACTGAGAAGTTAGGGGTCCCCCCGCTCTGACCCATCTTCATTCAATCCACGACTAATATAAAAAGTAATGACCTGAGATGACTTCGAGGAGCTGCTATAAGTTGTAACAAACTTTTCAAAATGTTTAAATCTCAAACTAAAAATATCTGGTGATCCTGCCACGAAGGCCCTTCTTTGAGCACTTCCTGTTATGGGGTGACGACGCTCTACCCCCCGTTTCCCAATAGTGCCCAAAGAATTGCATGCAATTTGAACAGGAATGAGGTGTGTTTCCTGTCCAAATTGCACGCGGTTTCCTGCACTGCTCCTGTGTACACCCAGGCTGAAGTCACCATGACAAGCCTAGGTTCACACAGGAGTGGTGGGAATATTCGGACAGGAAACGCACCTCATTCCTGTTCAAATTGCATGCAATTTTTTTGCAGCGCAATTTGCGCCCATTCATTTTGTATGGGCGCGAATAGCAACGCAAAGTATTGGTATTTTCTGTCGGCGAGCACTTGACCCAAAGTATCGGTACTCGTACTCGCAGATAAAAAAAAAAAACGGTGTCAGTGAGTCCCTAGTTTATATGATAAAAAATAAAAAAACCTAGTGGTGATCAAATACCACTCATGACTAAGCTCCGATGGGCGAAGCGAAACGCGTTAGGGCGTGGCCTGGCTGGAGTCCAGGCTGTGGTTGCCACTCCTAAGCCCCCTACACACGATCAGAAAACCATACAAAAAATCAGATCGTATGATAATCGGATTATTGGTACAGAGCTTTCGAGAGCCGATCATGACAGTTCACCCGATATTATCCGATTGAACATGCATTTTTTTTTTTTTTTGGTACGATGCCAGATCGTTCGATTTTCGTTTAACCAGTTCCTGATCAGCTGTTGCAGTTATACTGCAGCAAGGTGGCAGGATATTGCCAACCGCCGTAGCATGTGATGTCCGCTAACGACCCGCGATCGTGGTTTACAGAGGCAGAACGGGGATGTAAACAAGGCGGATCCCCGTTATGATGGGACATGGCAGAGATCTTCTGTTCTCAGTGATCGGGAACAGCGATCTCTGTCATGTTCCAGGCAGCCCATCCCCCCTACAGTTAGAACACACCCAGGGAACACAGTTAACCCTTGATCGCCCCCCTACTGTTAACCCCTCCCCTGCCAGTGTCATTTATACATTGATCACTGCATTTTTATAGCACTGATCAATGTAATAATGTCACTGGTCCCCAAAAAGTGTCACATAGGGTCAGATTTGCCCGCCGCAATGTCACAGTCCCGCTAAAAATCGCAGATCGCAGCCATTACCAGTAAAAACAATAAAAAAATATAAAAGTCCCTAAATCTATCCCATAGTTTGCAGACGCTATCCTTTTTGTGATAATCAATATATGCCCTATTGCAATTTTATTTTACCAAAAATATGAGAATATTTTTGTTTTTTTATATATTTCTTTTTGGATATTTATTATAGCAGAAAGTAAAAAAAAATTTTGTTTTTTTTTTCAAAATTGTTGCTCTTTTTTTGTTTATAGCGCAAAAAATAAAAAACACAGAGGTGATCAAATACCACCAAATGAAAGCTCTATTTGTGGGGAAAAAAATACATCAATTTTGTTTGGGTACAACGTCGCACGACCGCGCAATTGTCAGTTAAAGGGACGCAGTGCCGAATCGCAAAAAATGGCCTGGTCAGGAAGGGGGTGAATCCTTCCGAGGCTGAAGAGTTGCCATCTCATCCCTTAAAACCTGAACACATATGAATTACACAGGTTGTTCTGTGGCTGATTAAGGTGGTAATTAAACTCACTTAAGCCTCGTACACACGGGACGACGATCGTATACAACAGGTCGTACTAATGACCGTTGTATGTGATATCGATCATTCGTACGCGCGATTAGAACAGTCGAACATACGATGGTCGTACAAGGGAGTTGTATGAGCAGACTAGAAAACTTGGTCGTACCAACAAGCGCTCATACGACCGTTGTATCGTGTGTACAGAGCAGTTGGTACAACAAGTTGTATTGTGCAAAACACGCATGCTCAGAAGTCAGGAACGGCCGGATGCTAATTACATGCACCTGAACGTTCTTTCTGTGGTCGTACGATCGTGTAGTGCAGTCAGTATGCAAGTTACATTATCCAACATACAATTTGCGAAGATCGTACGTACGATCGTCGTCCCGTGTGTACAAGGCTTTAGTGCCTCGTCTGCATTAAATCAGCCTCAGAACGACCTTTGTAATTCATATGTGTTCGGGTTTGAAGGGATGAGGTGGCAACCCTAGGCTGAAGTGGTTAATCAGTACAGTTGTCATTCAAAAATGCAATACAAATACACTACAACACATTACATCACTTCCCAATTTTTATTCTATCGTACGAGAATTTTTGTGACTTTAATCAACTCTTCAGGTTCGATCAGAGACTAGCATGCAAAAAAAAAAATGGATGATCGTCCGATAATCTCATCGCATGTGCCAGGCATTACACCGATTCTAGGAACTACACAGACGTGCGGCTACAAGGATTCCCCCTCTTTTGTTCTGAGTCACCACCAAAACAAAGATCTGTCTCTGATGATATAAATTTAATTTGGGTACAGTGTTGCATGACTGCGCAATTACCAGTTCACGAATAGCAAACAATGGCCTGGTCATGAAGGGGTCAAACCTTCCAGAGGTTAATAGTCTCAGCTACTTCCAAAAGAAAGGCCCTTTAATATGCAAATAAGCGCTGCGGTTGACACTCCTATAAACTTTGTGCCTCATCCAGGCTTCTACGCCGCGTCACGCTGATTGACGGCGAAGGTCATGGATAAGCAGAATGGAAAATGCAGCCATTACATCATAGGAGCCTTGTAAACACACGGTGCAGTATATCCTCCTTTATCTCTGCTGTGTTCCCCGTCCTGTGCTGTGGAATATTCCGCTACCTTATGATTAAACCATAATCCCAATAATATTAGTAATCAGCGCAGTGCAAACAACCGGGAGCGGCAATAATTAGGGACATTTGTCCAGAGTGTTGGGTCCTTTGTAACAGCTCGCTTCCCTCCCGAGTTATTTTGCACTGCCTTTTATAATATCTATATAATTTGTTTAATTCATCACATGCGTACACATACCCGCCATGTAATTACTGCTTCCTGCTGGGCGGCAATAGGACAAATAGGGACAAGGAAGAGAAATATAATCGCCTTCTTCCTTTAAAGTGAAAGCCAAGTTCGCATCTGCAGAGAATGTAAAGTTTGGTGTTCTTATTCAGGAGACGCGGGTAATGGGAGCTCCAGTGATGTAATAAAAAGGAGACGCGGGGGCTGCAATTAAACCCAATCCAGGCAATATTTTTTTTTTTTTTAATGTCCCTTTTGGAGGTAAAGAAAAAAAAAAAGCAGTGGCGGCAAAACTGAGCTTCAAGCCACAGCAGTCGTTGCAGTACCTCATATTTCCCACAAGATGTCCTCAGTTTTCTGGGTTTTAATAACACTCAACATCAGTGAGCGCAAAGACTGAGGAAAGACTGTGAGTGCAGGGTGTCATAGTCCCACCCTCTGAGCACGACACCCTGGCTGGGAGGAGGTGACAATGCTTGGGAGGAGATTTTGAGCTGCAGGGATGGGCTGGGCCACATGTACACAGCAGACTATGGACTAGGGAATGGAGTATAGGGTTAGACAAACAAAAGAAAACCTCTGAAGTCAGATAATGTTGCAGCCAAAGTCGCATTGATAAGACAAAGACGCTTGAGATTTTAACATTGCAGTCTATGGCACTCGAGCCACACCAAAGACACAGAAAAGTAGTGTACAAACTTTTTTTTTTGAGTCGCATTAATTAAGACAGAAGCCATTTTATTTATTTCAGGTACTTTTATAGCGCCGTCAATTTACGCAGCGCTTTACATATACATTGTGCATTCATATCAGTCCCTACCCTCGAGGAGCTTACAATCTAAGGTCCCTAACTCACATTCATACATATACTAGGGCCAATTTAGACAGGATCCAATTAACCTACCAGCATGTCTTTGGAGTGTGGGAGGAAACCCACGCAGGCACAGGGAGAACATGCAAACTCCAGGCAGGTAGTGTCCTGGTTGGGATTCAAACCAGCAACCCTTTTGTTGCCAGGCAAAAGTTCTATCCACTACACCACTGTGCCACTCATGAAATTAATGTGTTTTGACTTGTCAAGCTTCTTTCTGTGTTGTAAGTCTCAGCAAGTTGCAGCAGTGGGAACCAGGACTTAATCTGCAATAGACTTTTGTAGGAGCTGGTTGTAGCACACTGGTTATAGATGACACTGTAGAGAATTGATCTAGGGAGAATATGATTGTCCTAGCGAACCAGAAAGGATTTTTTCCATGTTGGAGCTAATTGGATCATGTTTTTTTTGGCCTTTTGGATCAAATGTGGCAATATCCCATACTGCAACATGTCATATGAGGCTTCTTCCCTGCATGGAAGGACTTCCATAAAAAACTCAGGTTGTCCAGGCAATGGTATAAAACCACCTACTAGCCAAGATAGCAGGTGTGTCCTGACCGTTCTCACTTAGCTAGGTAAAACTGATTTTAACTATGTAGTAAATATGCATGCAGATAGACACATATATATATATACTTATTGAGTCCAAGTGTATCCTAATTCAAGTATACCGCTTTACACTATGTTTATGTTTAGTTACATGTGTGTCCCCACACCCAACAAATGCAACCAGGGCCTTGCTGGGATTCCCCCAGGCGGGTGGTCATAAAGGAGGTTCAGGCTTCTGTGGGCATAAGTGAGTGACAGTTTATCAAATGTTTAGAATTTTGTAGATCCATGGGATATGTACTAATTTATATTTGTTTCTTATTAGAAGTTTAAAGCTCCTGAGGAAGCGACCGTAGAGTCGTGAAACATGTAGAGCACCCCATCTCCACCGAGACAGTCAAGTGGACCCCTCATTGTGGGAACTGTTGTCTATTGTTACCAATCAATCTTGTGAATTGTGTATGGCAATAAGGTTTTTCCCATCCCCTATGGGGACTACATGTACTGCTTGGTAGTTTTTTATATAATATTTTATATGTTGTTGTAGTGAGCACCTTTGTCTATGGTGATCTCATTTTAAATGGATTAATAAAATTCTAATTTTTTTATATTACTTGTCTATGTGCCGATAAAGTCCATTTTTTTCACACTACAGTTCCAAGCAATGGTTGGATCAGAAGACTGGAATGCAATGCCAAAAGTTTTATAACCGAAAAAAAAACCTTTTTGGTGTGGTCCTCCAATCTTCTGATCCAACCTGAGCTGGAAGAGACCCTTTAAAACAGGGTTCACAACCAGAGATCCATGGAAGCCTAGGGTTCCTCCAGAGGTTGCTAGACAATTTCTCAGATAAGTTCCCACTGACACCATTGATCTTTTTAGCTATCTGTAAGGAGGTTCTTCCCAATGACCACAAGTGTAAGGAGCATTCTTCCCACTGACCATCACACTAATGTATCATGAGTTGTAGATATAGTCTAGTTTAATAGGGATTTCTCTGAGACCGGAACATTATTTAAAGGGTTCCTCTGTGCTGAAAAGGTTGAGAAAGGCTGATATAACTGTTTATGTTGGACAACAAAACCACATAGTCCCTCATACCAACAAAAAATGTATTCAAAGCTCCCTGAACTTTAAGTCAATTCTTGTTGATATGAGGGACTTTGTGATATCTGTCATCCAACATAAACAGTTATATTTTTGTTGTAAATGTTTAGAAGGTATATAAAACACTGTTTAAAGCGTAACTCAAAGTCAAAACTTATTTGTTAGGTGGAAGGGAGCTGGGACCTTTGTTTGTTTTTTATTGCTGTATCACCGTTGAAGGTTTTCCTCACTTCCTACGACAGAGGCAATATTGTCATTGAGAAGGAAGTAAAAGGAAAAGGTAACAAAATATCTGACAGCTTGTGGGACTTTAAAGTGATTGTAAGGCCTCATACACACGGGCGTTTTTTGACGCCACGTTTTTGGGCGTTTTTTTGCAGCTCTCCATGTTATTCAATGGCCCCATAAAAACGCAGACGTTTTAGAGCTGTAGAGGGCGTCAGCATTAGTGATCTGTAAATAAAACACGGGACCAGCACGTTCCGAGGCTGTAGCGTTTCGCCGTTTTTGACGCTTAGCCGGCAAACCGTTCACTAGCGCTCATTAACACCGTACCAACGTTAACCGGCGTTTTTGACGCCGGCGTTTTCAGGTTATAAAATAGCAGAGCACTGATTTTTTTTTAAAAAACGCCTATTGACGCCGACGCTCACTAACACCGATGCAAATACGCAGAAAAAAAACACAGATTTTTCCCTGACATCGGGCCCGATGTTTTGCTTATTTTTTTGTATACGCCCGTGTGTATGGGGCCTAAATGATAACCTTGTAAAACGGGCCTCCTACATTCAAACAAAGGGCCAGTTTACTGTCCTTCGGAATGGGGGCGGAATGGCCAGTGGAGGTAGCAAATGCCCCAGCGTCAGTGGGAGTAAGAAGAATTATGTAGCGTGCCCTGGAAGGTGGGAGCTAGAGTATAGGGTTTTACTGTATAGGTAAGGTAAAATTTAGTCAGGCCTGACTAAGAGCAGGCCTGATTGTTTTGATTTCTGCGCTGGGAGTGGCTCAGGTAGGACTGGACAGTTCCTAGATGATGTCACCGGACCCTCCTACTTCTTTCCAAAAGGTACTGGAACCTTCTGGACAGAGGAGCTGGAGGGGAAGTGTGATCATCTGGGTGTTCTAAGGAGCCCTGACCAATTCTTAATCTGGATTGGCAGGGGGCAGGCCTCCTTAAATACCCTGGGACAGCCCAGTCAAGGGAGGAGAGTTTTGGGTGGAGGAGGGGAGATGTAGCAGAGGTGCTGTGGAGGCCTCACCCTAGAGGGAGCCCCCAGTCTGGGGGGGGTGACCTTGAGGCCTGGTGGCTCGGTTGCAGCCAGGAAAAGGAGTCGGTTCCTGGAGCAGCACAAGGGAGCAGGAAAGCAGCAGAGAGGCTACACAGAGGACTCTTTAAAGGATCCACCGGTGTCGGTGAGTGACAGACCTTGGAGGCTGGAGCGGGCTGGGAAGAGACAGTGGACAGTCTGTGGAGGTCGGAGGAGCCAGTCAGGGGAAAGAGTGTTACTGGACAGCAATGTGGGCCGGAGTGGCCTGGAAGAAGGATGAGCTGAGAGTAGTAGTTCATTCATGTCCAGCTAGCACCCCAGTACTTAGCTACACAACTGAGGGCCCGTGGCTTCACAACTGGGAGCCCGTGGCCCTTGCCTGTAATGGGTGGCCCTGAGGTCCTGCTAGCATCAGAGCAGGCCTCATCAGGTGCTAGCTGTGGTGAAGGAAGAGGTGTCAGGGAGGCCTGGAACAGCAAGCAGTGTGCAGGGAAAAGTCAGGAGAGGAACAGTCAGCAAGTGACAGTGCTGGAGGAAGAGGAGTGTATATACAGTTGGTCTACATAGAAGTTCCTGTATACCAATTCACTGGGCCTCCCACAGCAACCCTTACCCCATCCAAGTTTATCCCCCTAATAAAACATAAAAAAAAACCCCAAAGTACCAGCCTGTTCCGTGACTCCGGATGTGAGGAAATTGTGTGACTGAGGTCAGGTGAACCACAACTACCAGCCACCCCTAAGGGGGCGCATGTCTACACTTACATACTGCCTGTAGTTAGTAGAAGGAGGAATAGTGTCTCATCATATTAGTGGGAGGGATAGTGCATAATTCTGCATGTCAGTGGGAGGAATTATGCCCCATTGCTGGTCAGTTCATATGCGGCTTCTTCCCTACACTGAAGAACTTCCAAAAAACCTCAGGTTGTCCACGCAATGGTTGAATCAGAAGACTGAAATGCAACGCCAACATTTTAATACCAGAGAAAAAACCTTTTTGGTGTGGCGCTCTAATCTTCTGATCCAACCTGTGCTAGAACAGACCCTCTAAAACAGGGTTTCTCAACCATGGATCCATTGAAGCCTCGGGTTCCTCCAGAGGTTGCTGGGGGTTCCTTGAGCAATTTCTTAGATAAATTCTCAATGACACCATTGATCTTTTTAGCTATCTGTAAGGGGGGGGGGGGGGGTAATTCTTCCCAATGACTACAAGTGTAAGGAGCATTCTTCCCACTGACCATCACACTAATGTATCATGAGTTGTAGATATAGTATTTATGAGCAGGGGTTCCCTGAGGTCGGAAAAGTAATTTCAAGGGTGCTGAAAAGATTGAGAGAGGCCGATCTAAAAGAAAGGCAAAGCAACACAGACAGTTTCTCTTGCATGATTTTTTTGCATCTTGAATTCTTCTGAAGGTTCCCCAGCGAAAAAAAAACAAAAACACATGATCCATTAAACCCGCCATCTTTGATGTAAGAGAACGTATACATGGAGGCCACAAAGTTATTTTGTCGATAAGAAAAAAAAAAACCCACACGGGCCGGCAAAACAAATTATTAATGTTTACATTTGTCTTGTGTAGAGTGCAATTCAAGAAAAAAATAAATAAAAATAAACCATTTTAAAATATCACCTCCGGAATGGATCATTAATCAGCGTGGTGTAGAGCTCAGTTTTAGCCGTGTACAATGCTACCAATGAAACTGGTGACATTTATCAAGCAGGAAAACAGGAACAGAGAAGGAGAGAGGGGGGAAAATGTTAAATATAACTCGTTCGGTGCTACGCAGACACAATCCTCAGGCCAGGCTGAACTAGATGCAGAGCGAGATTTTCCGGGCTAGAATGTAATTCAGGTAAAAAATGATATTTTATAGAAAGTGAACATATTGTAGCTGAGAACTTTTCCCGATCCCGCGATTCTCTATAAATCATATTAACATCACCATTTTTAGGTGTACTCTGTGGAAATGAGAGAACGCTCCGCTCATCTGGCAACGCTCTGATGTCTGCATATATTTAAAGTAGCACTATAGGCAAAACTTTTTTTTTTTTCGATAGAGCAAGGGAGGGTTATGACCCCTGCCAGATTTTGTTTCGCCATCTGTGTCCCATTGAGGAGATTTACCTTCACTTCCTGTCCTATAGCGAAACAGGAAGTGAGGAAATCCCTGCAAATTAAGGGAATTCCTTGAGGAACCCCAGGTCACCAGAACTAGTGTCCCCATTGAAAGATTTCTGGGGACAACCCAACATTTGGGATTTTCTTTCATTAATAATGGTAAAAAGGACACAGACAGCAATAAAAACCAACAAGCATTCCAACCCATCTGCACTCTATACACTATATACTTTAATGTGTATACAAAAATGTAATGTATTGCAGGTCACCAGTCCTTGGAAGTGGTGGCTGCATTAGTTGTCTTTTTTTTCAGGTGTTTTACCTTTATTTTCACCTGGTGATCCTGTCAGTAACTCGCTTCTTGTCCTAGGGTGACAGCTCTCGCTCACCCTTCTGTATCAAGACAATTTAAAAGGGACAGAACTACCGGACCATATCCCTGCCTTCTTGTTCATAACATACAGTACACTGTAATGTCAAAAATATTGGGACACCTGCCTTTAAACGCACATGAAAGAATGGCATCCCAGTCTTAGTCCATAGGGTTCAATATTGAGTTGGCCCACCCTTTGCAGCTATAACAGCTTCAACTCTTCTGGGAAGGCTGTCCAAAATGTTTAGGAGTGTCCAAATCATTTGGTGGAGGGGAGATTATGGTCTGGGGTTGTTTTTCAGGGGTTGGGCTTAGTCCCTTAGTTCCAGTGAAGGGAACTCTTAAGGTGTCAGCATACCAAGACATGTTGGACAATTTCATGTTCCAACTGTTCCAACGTGACTAAGCAAGGTCCATAAAGACATGGATGAGCAAGTTTGGGGTGGAGTAACTTGACTGGCCTGCAAAGAGTCCTGACTTTAACCCGATAGAACACCTTTGGGATGAATTAGAGCGGAGACTGCGAGTTAGGCCTTCTCGTCCAACATCAGTGCCTGACCTCACAAATGCGCTTCTGGAAGAATGGTCAAATATTCCCATAGACTCTCCTAAACCTTGTGGACAGCCTTCCCAGAAGAGTTGAAGTTGTTATAACTGCAAAGGGTAGGCTAACTCATTATTGAACCTTACAGACTAAGACTGAGATGCCATTAAAGTTCATTTGCGTGTAAAGGCAGGTGCCCCAATACTTTTGACAATATAGTGTATATAGAGAACAGACCTTTGGCAGGCCCCACTGTTTTTCCCAAGTTCTATTCTGTAATGGGCGCAAGTAGCCAGGCATACAGTAGCTTCCCAATCTCTCTACACAAGAACCAGGCAGAAGTGTCTCTTTTAGATTTATTGCTTGAAGAACTTGGGTAGGTTATGGGATGAGCCTCAGAATACTCCAACTTTAATGCAAAATGTAATGGAGGACACTCAGACTGGAGACCCGAAGAAGGAAGAATTGCATCCCTGTCTATCCCGTGACCACAGTTTCAGGTAACAAGGGCTATTGCAAAGACCAGAGGGAAGAAGAAACGGGTCCCTCTCTATCACTTGACCACGGTTTCAGTTAATAAGGTTTTTCCTACAGAGCAGGAGAAAGAAATATTTGTTCCCAGCCTATTACATGACCACAGTTTTAGGAGGTAAGGGTTGATCATCAGACCAGAACACCTGACTATAGTTTCAGTTTAGAAAGCTAACCCTACAGACCAGAGGAAAAAAAGAAGGGATGCATCGTTCCCAGCCTATTGCTTGACCAAGGTTTCAGGTAACCAGGGTTGTCCCAAAGACCACAGGAAAGAAGTATGGGTCCCAGCCTCCTACTTGACTTTTAAGTAACAAGGGTTGTCCTACTTACAAGAAAATAGAAAAAAATGGGTCCCTGCCTAACACTTGACCACGGTTTCAGGTAGCATGAGTTGTCCTACAGACCAGAAGAAAGAAGAATTGGGCCCCTGCATATCACCTGACTACAGTTTCAGGTAACAAAGCTTACTCTGCAGATCAGAGGAAAGAAGAATTGGTTCCCAGACTTTATTGACCATAGTTGTAGGTGACAAGGGTTTTCCTACACACCAAAAGAAAGAAGAGTTGGGTCCCTGTCTATCACTTGACCACAGTTTCAGGTAGCAAGGGTTGTCCTACAGACCAGAAGAAAACATTTGGTCCCAGCCCATCACATGACCACAGTTCTGGTAGTAAGAGTTGACCTTTAGAAAAGAAGAAAGAAAAATTGTGCCCCAGGCTATCACGTGACAACAGTTTAAAGTAGCAATAGTTGTCCTGCAGACCAGAAGAAAGAAGAATTGGTTCCCAGACTTTATTGACCATAGTTGTAGGTGACAAGGGTTTCCTACACACCAAAAGAAAGAAGAGTTGGGTCCCTATCTATCACTTGACCACAGGTTCAGGTAGCATGGGTTGTCCTACAGACCAGAAGAAAACATTTGGTCCCAGCCCATCACATGACCACAGTTCTGGTAGTAAGAGTTGACCTTTAGAAAAGAAGAAAGAAAAATGTTGCCCCAGGCTATCACGTGACAGCAGTTTAAAGTAGCAATAGTTGTCCTGCAGACTAGAAGAAAGAAGAATTGGTTCCCAACCTGTCACTGGGAAATAGTTTCAGGTAACAAGTGTTGTCTTGAATACCAGACAACATAAGAATTGGGTCCCAGCCTGTCACATGATCACAGTTTCAGTTAGCAAGGGTTGTCCTGTCAGTGGTAAGGAATATGGAAACCTAGAAACCTTCTTCTTGGTTTGTCGATGGTTTCCAGCCTGTGGTAATTACTGCACCCAGCAGCACTACAGCCATTTTCATAAAGGTGTGCGTAGGGAATATTGCATTGGACTAGATAGTGGCTCTTTGCAGATCTGTTCCTCCATTTGCTGTAAAAACGAGGAGTATGAAGCTACTGCCAGCAGAAAATTCCCCCGAGGCAAGGCCCTCGAAACCTACAAAACCTTCACATTTATATGTTAAGTGATAACTCTAAAATCCTTCAGAGAAGCAGATTTCGAGAGTGCACAGATGCAAAGTTCTACTCCGATCCAAACTGGCTGCTTGTCTTCTGGAGCACAAGAATAGAATTGGCCTCATTGTACTGCTGGTGTGTCCCGCCGGCACTTATGGCCAATTAAAAGTTGGCATCGCTCGGCAGTCACCGGTTGTAATTGTTTACAGCTGGCTCTGAATGCGGGGTGAGCAGTTCACAAGTGACTCACTCAGACATCGTTAGTCCCAGATGTGAATCTGACAACTTTTTCGTTCATGTAAAATCATGAAAACTTTCCCCCATGATATGATTGGATACATGATTGGATCATGTATGCAGGTAGAGATTACACGCACACCCCCAACTGTTTTATTTAAAGCCAAAACCTTTCTGTTTAGCTTAAGGTGAAATGGGGAAGGCATTTAATAACCTTGCCAGTTACTTTTCCTGTCTGTGTCACTGCTGGTGGGGATTGACCTTCTACATTTATCCTGATGACCATTTACAAAGCGAAGGAAAGTCCTACATTTTCAGTTGTCACCAGAAGAGGAAAAGAGGAAAACTCTTCCAATGAGGACACCTGGACTTTAATTAACCGCTTCATCTCCAGAAAGTTTTACTCACTTCATGACCAGGCTGTTTTTTGCTATTCAGCACAAAGCCACTTTAACTGGTAATTGGGCGGTCATGCAACGCTGTACCTAAACAAAATTTATATCATTTTTTTCACACAAATAGAACTTTCTTTTGGTGATATTTGATCCCCACTGGGTTTTTAATATGTATTATATATGCGAAAAAAAACAAAAAGACCAAAAAAATTTTGAAAAAATATTTTTTACTTTCTGCTATAAAACATGTCCAATCCAAAAATGTAAAAAATCTAATTTCTTCATGAATTTAGACCAAAATATATTCTGCTACATGTCTTTGGTAAAAAAAAAAAATATCTCAATCCCAATAAGCGTATATTGATTGGTTTTCATGAACATTATAGCGTCTTCAAACTATGGGATATATAGTGGATTTTTTTTTTATACTAACAATGGCAGTGATCAGCGACTTATTGTGGGCCTGCGATAGCACAGTGGGCAATCTGACATTGCCACTAGGGAGGAACTGACTAACTGCCACTGACATCACCAGTGACACTAATACAGAGATCAGTGACAATACTATACACTGTCACTTACTAATGACACTGGCTGGGAAGGGGCTAACATCTCAGGTAATCAAGAGGTTAAATGTGTGCCTAACAATGTGTAACATGTGCTGATTTTTACTAAAAAAATGTTTTTTTTTTACTTACCATAAAATCCTTTTCTCTGAGTTCATTGACAGACGCAGACCTGCTGATCGACTGTGTCCAATCACAGCCCAGAGCCCTGTGTTGACAATCGACACAGGGTTCTGTATAGAGGGGACAATCTCTATTTCTTCTCTCTGAAAAGCAGGGATAAGAAACAAAGAGATTTCTCTATCGTCATTGACAGACGCAGCAGCTCTTCATGACATATGGGGTTATGCCACCTTTCACTAGGAGTGGACTAGGCAGAACACAGTTCGGCTAAAAAAAGACACAGCCCTCACTTGGTATAACCCCCCTACCCTGCGTAGCCAACTCAGTTCGTTACAAGCAGTACAAACTCAAAAAAGAGGAGTGGGTGCTGCATCTGTCAATGAACTCAGAGAAAAGGATTTTACGGTAAGTAAAAAAAATAAATTTTTCTCTATCGTTCATTGACGGACGCAGCAGTTCTTAATGATATATGGGAACGCCCCAAAGCAGTGTCAAAACGAGGGGTGGGTAACACAGTAACAAACTGTGCCCAACAAAAGAACTCTCCGTGAGGGGCCAGATGCGCCTCACACCGCCGCCTGCAAAACTTTGCAGCCAAAAGCAGCATCCAAGGATGCCAACACATCAACTTTGTAAAACTTTGAAAAGGTGTGCCCAGAGGACCAATTAGCCGCCTTGCACACTTGAGAAACCGACGCCTGATGTCGGAAAGCCCAGGAAGTGCTAATCACCCTGGTAGAGTGAGTCGTGACCGGAAAAGAAAAAAGAAAACAACGGGTAGCACAGGTCCCAGCAGGGAGCCAGGTCCTACTCCTTGCACTAGGCAGAAAAAACTGAGTTGGCTACGCAGGGTGGGGGGGGCTATACCAAGTGAGGACCGCCCCCTAGGAGGGGCTGTGTCTGCTTTTAGCTGAACTGTGTTCTGCCTAGTCCACTCCTAGTGAAAGGTGGCATAACCCCATATGTCATGAAGAACTGCTGCGTCTGTCAATGAACGATAGAGAAATCTCTTTGTTTCTTATCCCTGCTTTGCAGAGAGAAGAAATAGAGATTTTTCCCTCTATACAGAACCCTGTGTCGATTGTCAACACAGGGCTCTGGGCTGTGATTGGACACAGTCGATCAGCAGGTCCTGGCCATGAAGCAGTACATTGTAGGCAGCTGGCCTAGAAGTAGTTGGTTGTAGCAAATGGTTAAAAACCCCATAGCGCCCTCCTCTAGTTAGGCTGTTGGGTTACATTTAGTGTTTGGCCTCACTGCTGTTAGTGGAGCAGTAATCCATTGTTTTTTGTCTGGTCAGGGTTTCCTAGCTGTGTTTGATTTCTCCCACCTGCTTCTGGAAAAAGCTTCCAGAATATGAGGCAAGCAGAGTCAAATGACCAGCATGAATATTTCCATGCCCCAACCAGCCCCTGGAAGGAAACATCCAGAAGGTGGCTGGGGAGGAGATAAATGTTTGGGAGGCCTTTCCAGAGTGTTCTTTCCTCTCCAGTGATGATTCCAGTTCTACTGGGGCTGCTGCCCTGGGAGATAGCTAGTGAGTCAATCTGGGCTAAGGCCCTGGAGAAGATTGCTAAAGGATTATTTGCTGGAGGGCATCATCCTGACGTCATGGCCTGGAGAAGGAACTTTGGTCTCCTTCACTGAGGAACTACTTGTGGATGTTAGGTGACTGACAGCTCCTGGGACATTGTGAGCAAAGACCTTGCTGCAGACTCTTGGTATGCAAGCACCGGAGTGGAACTAAGTGCCAGAAGATGCTATATGGGCTGGGGCTGCTCTTGTAGAGTTCTAGATATACTGGCCATCCCCTGTTACCTCCAGGAAAAGCTGCTGGGAGAAGATTAGCAAAAAGCAAAAAGCTGTCCTCCTGCTATCTTCATCCCCTCTGAGGCCAGTTACTTCACTGGCTTTATGGAAGGGTTTACAAGCTCTTTAACCGATGCAGTTGATATGTAGAATAGACAATTCAGGTGACTGATGCCAGGCCGGTTATCAAGATTTACCATTCACCTGGCCGATTTCATCAACCCACCGCTCTTTTATAGCAATGCTTGATTTAGGTCTCAACCAACAACGTCATTAAAGGCTACAGCAATCAGGACCTCAGGAATCCAAACATTAAAAAAAGTACCTTTGTTCCAGTACCAAACGGATAAAAACACAGATACTGACGCATTTCACCCACATTTGGTCTTACTGATACTATGTTACAATAATAATCCCGCTGTAATAATTCACGGTGGCTCTATGTATTTATCTGGGACCACAATAAAGCTACTTGTATTGGATTCATCAGGTTCAGATCGTTGAGGCTGTAATGATGACTTATGCAGTTTAAATACAGAAAAAAGATTTTCATTGGTTGCAGACTCATTCCTATCTCAGCAACGCATCTCTGCCCTGGAACGCCAGCAAATGTGAGTCACTGGTTTTATGGGAGACTTGACAGGCACTTCCTTAATGGGTTTAGAATATTTACAATAAATATGTCACTTAACATACAAAAATAGCCTTGGAGATCAGGAGGTTACATCTGCTGTGATAGATTAGGATTGTGTGTTTTACACTGCGCTCGTCAGACAGAAAAGGTCACAAAAGAAGTACGCTGCTTGTGATGGCGAGCTGTCCCTTATCACGGCTGCTTAAAGAAATCGCAGAACTTTTGTTACTTCTAGTTCTGTGGCTGAGCTGCTTAGATTATTAAAACCACTTAACGTCCGCCCCAGTTTTACTGCTACAGTTCGGCTCTCCTGTGCAGAATCAGGTATTTATGTGTGATTCTGTACTTCAGCCTGCAGGGGGCGTGCGTGTGCTGCTACCGCTGTCATAAATCAGAGCATAAGCTGATCTGAGGGTGTCGGGCGCTCAATGTCCTAAAGCAGAGGTCTCCAAATTTTTCAAAGGACCAGCTTAATGTCCTTCAGACTTTAGGAGGGCCGGAATGTGGCCAGTGGGGGCAGAAAATGTCCCGGGCCCAGCATCAGTGAGAATAAATATGGCCTCCCGATTGGTGGTCAGTAGAAGGAGGAGTAGTGCCCCTATTAGTAGGAGGAATATCATCATTGGTATCAGTGGAAGAAATAGTGCCCCCTTGTTTGCGTCAGTGGGAGGAATAGTGGATCCTATCAGTGGGAGGAATAATGGATAAAGGGAAGCAAAGGGCCACATCTGGCCCTCGGGCCACAGTTTGGAGACCCCTGTCCTAAAGCACCCTCCGATCGTCAGTAAAACACACAAAACTGAGATTTGCCTATGTAAACAAGGCATTTCTTAGTTACGACGGGGGGGGGGGGGCATGGATTATGTGTCTCTGCAAATCAGAAACTAGAATCCATCTCTTCCCTTGGTAAAAGCAGCACACAGTGTACACAAAAACACTGGCTAGGCACACAGTTAACCCTTTGTATATGATTAACCCCTTCAAGCCAGTGTCATTAGTACAGTGACAGTGCATATTTTTTAGCATTGATCACTGTATAAGGCTAGGTTCACACTGGAGAACGCAACGGCTCACAGCTGGGGTCCGGTGCTTCCCCATTCACTGCTTCAGGTCCGATTTCAGTCCGAATTTTGGACCGAAAGACGCACAGGACTCCTGTGCAATTCGCACCGGAGCTGCTGCAGAGATGTGTGAACCGTCTCCATAGAAAGGCAGTCACAATCTCCTGTTATGCGAATTGGATGCGGCAAAACCACATAGGTGTGAACCCAGCCTTAGTGTAAGTGGTTCCCACAAAGTGTCAAAAGTGTCAGTTAGTATCAGATTTGTCCACCGCAATATCACAGTCCCGCTATAAGTCGCTGATCACCGCCATTACTAGTATGAAAAAAATGAATCAAAATTAAATAAATATATCCCATAGTTTGTGCAAAGCAATCAATATACGCTTATTGGGATTTTTTTTTTACCAAAAACATATAGCAGAATACATTAGGCATGTGCAATTATTTTTGTTCCAAATTTGTTTTTTAACAAATTTTTTCAAAATTCGGCAATTCAGACAAATCCGAATTTCCAGTTTCCGAATTCTTCCGAATTTTCGTTTTGTCAAACTCGAAGATTCAGTAATCCGAATACCGGCAAATCCGAAAATCCGAATACCGCAAATTCAGAAATCCGGTAATCGGAAAAGCAGAAAATCCAAAATTCGGAAATCTGAAAATGCGAAAATAAGAAAGAACATTTGAAATAATAACTAACTAATGAATAACTATTCAATTATAAGTATTGGAATTTCCTGGAAAATATGGCTGTTAGTGATACATTTCATATTTAGGTTCACTAACAGCCAAGTTTTCAAGGAAATTCCAATACCTATAATTTAATAGTTATTTATTAGTTAGTTATTATTTCAAATATTCTTTCTTAATTTCGCATTTCCAAAATCAGAATTTCCGATTTTTCGGATTTTCAAAATTTTTACTTACTGAATTGCCGAACATCGAATTGCGGCATTTTCGAATTGCCGAATTTAGAATCCCAAAATTTCGAATATCCGAATTTCCGAATTTTTCAAATTTCAGAAAAAATAAAAACCGAACGGAACAAAAACAAACAAATTTTTTGTCATCATATGTGGGTGGGCATTACTTAGGATGGTCTGCATGCAAACTCCTCCCACTCCTCCAAACTGATATTCACTATTTGCATAACTCCTCCCAAGATCCAGCCCGCATCTTGCATCAGGGCTGGGGGCTCTTAAGACACCTTTCACATTGGGATGTTTTTCAGGCGCTTTAGCGCTAAAGATAATGCCTGTAAAGTGCCTGAAAAGCTCCCCTCAATCCATCCCAGTGTGAAAGCCCGAGTGCTTTCACACTGGGGCGGTGCGCTTGCAGGACCAGAAAAAAAAGTCCTGCAAGCAGCATCTTTGGGGTGGTGTGGGAGCGCTGTATACAGCGCCCCTCCACCGCCCCTACCATCGAAATGAATGGCCAGCGCTGGCACTGTCAACCCCTCTTTAACCCCTTCTTGGGGGTTAAAAGCGCCCCGTTGCCACCCGAATAGCTATAACAGCGGTATAGCGCCGCTAAAACTAGCGGCGCTTTACCACTACCACCCCCCACCGCCCCAGTGTGAAAGAAGTCTAAGAGAAGTACTGAGGCAGGGTGCTGGGATATTTTCAGGAAGCTATGTAAAGCCCCCTGGTGGCCCCTCCCACCAGCCATGATCTGCCCGCATTGCATAGAGAAACACAGTGATGACATCATTGGGTCTAAAATGAGGTATGCAATGAAAATGAGAACATTTTACTTAACCCCCTGTAGTCGGTGCCTCCGGCCCTTTAAGGGGTTTAGAATGCCTGGAGGTGGGGCGGGGGCTTAACCAGTTCCGGACCGGCTTGCGTACATTTACTGTTGCAGGGTGGCACAATACTGCAAATCCTCGTGCGCTCGTTCGTGTGCCGCAGTCTAAAAGCAGTGTGGCCCTGGGTCGGGTAGACCCGATGTCTGCCCGCTACCCGCGATTGCCTGGCTCAGGAGAAAAACGAGGAACCGCCAATGTAAACACGGGCATGTAAACACGGGCATGGGCATGTAAGAGATCTACTGATCCCTGTCACTGGGATTAGTGAGCTCTCTTATGCCCATGGCAGCCCAGCCCACTCACAGTTAGAACGCCTAGGTTCTAACTGTTAATCCCTAGATCTCCCCCTGCAATTTAACCCCTTCACTGCCAATAACATTTATACAGTAATCAGTGGATATTTAAATTTCTGATCGCTGTATAAATGTCATTGGTCCCAAAAAATGTCCGACATGTCCGCCCCAATATCACAGACCCGATAAAAACGCAGATTGCTGCCATTAGTAGTGAAAAAAAAAAAGTAAAAACGCCAGAAATTAATTCTCATGGTTTGTAAGCGTGGCAACTTTTGCGCAAACCAATCAATAAACGCCAATCTCGATTTTTTTTTACCACAAATATGAGGAAGAATATAAATTGGCCAAAACTGAGGAATAAATTTGTTTTTTTATATTATTTTTTGGATATGTATTATAGCAAAAAGTAAGAAATATTGTTTTTTTTTCCAAAATTGTTGCTATTTTTTTTTTATTAATAGCAGTGATCAGAAGTGACGCAGAGGTGATAAAATACCACCAAAAGAAAGCTCTATTTTTGGGGGGAAAAAGGCGTCAATTTCGTTTGGGTACAACGTCGCACGACCGCGCAATTGTCAGTTAAAGCGACGCAGTGCCGAATCGCAAAATAATCCTAAGGCCTCATACACACGGGCGTATGCAAAAAAATAATCAACCCGTCGGGACCGACGTCAGGGAAAAATCTGCATTTTTTTCGGCGATTTGCATCAGCTTTAATGAGCGTTAGTAAGCATCGGCATCAATAGGCGGTTTCTTTAAAAAAAACAGTTTTTAACCTGAAAAACGCTGGTTAACGTCGGTATGGCGTTAGTGAGCGTTAGTGACTGTTTTGCCGGCTTAGCGTCAAAAATGCCAAAACACTACAGCCTTGGAACGCGCTGGTTCCGCATTCTATTTACAGATCACCAGCTCAAAAATGTTTTTATGGGGCCATTGAATAACATGGAGAGCTGCAAAAAACGCCAAAAAACGTGGCGTCAAAAAACGCCCGTGTGTATGAGGGCTTATGTGGGAAATCCTTCTGGTCCTTAAGTGGTTCAAATAAATAATTAAAAAAAAAATGTGGGGTATCCATCCAATGCCCTCGATATGACACACAATAGCCATTCACCGGCAGAGGGGATAACAGGATGTGACTCCAAAGAATGACACCTGCTACTGACTTATGAAAAAAAAAAAAAAACGCAGAAAACGTCTGAGACGAAATAACATAAACCCTTAATTTCCCGAGAGTGCCTTTTCTAAATTATCTACACCGCCACCTTTAACCAGCCGCTCAAGATGGCCGCCGATACGCGCTGACAGCTGCAGCCAAGTGTAGCAGCTGACAGCGTACACGTTGTTTATCTATACATATAAATTATCTGAACATGATTGCACGTCTCACATTGAGAACAAACAAATAAAACTTGGACTTTATGAAAACTATCGGCTGTATCCCATGCAACCAATTAATTCACTGATCTGTGTATCCAATTAATCAACAACCTTGTTCTTTCTAACGGCAGCTGTCCTCCGCGCCCGTGGAAGTTACGTGTTATTATTGTTTGTTTTATTGCCCCGTTTGCGCATTCTTAGACATTTACTGTTAGTAATGACATAATTATTGAAAGCCGTTATGGGAATCTTTATTCATTTCACACAAGCGACATGGAACGCAGCTGCTAGGATGGCTAAATAGATGGACGCTGGGGCAATGCTGCTGGGGTTTAACTTAAAGTGTTACTGAAAATCAGTCTGTGTATGCAGTAAAGCATGCTTGTTATACTCACTGTGGAACCTAAGGGGTTAATCATCTGCATTGTGTAAAAAGGCTGTTTGATCGTGTCTTCTCTGATCCTCCCCTTCTTCCACTGTCCAGAATTAATCTCCTAAGGCTACTTTCACACTGGGGCCTTTTTTTAGGTGCTTTTGGGCTAAAAATAGTGCCCTTATAGCGTCCGAAAAACACCCTCCCCACCCCAATCCACCCCGGTGTGAAAGCCTGAGTGCTTTCACACTGGGGCGGTGTGCTTGCGGGACATTACAAAAAGTCACTACCCCCCCCGATGGCAAGAACCACAAACCACCCACTCCCACTTAGTTGGGTTTTGTGGTCGGTCCTCCAACCCCGTACTTACCGCATCTAGGTTCCGGGCGGACATCGCTCCTACGGGTGGAGGATGGGCATCTCCTCCTCCTCTGCATCAAGGCGGCTTCTGCCATGCATCTCCTACCTCTTCCTCCTCCTAGGCGTCCAATAGGATCGCCTGTCCTTTCAGCCAATCAGGTGACGGGTCTCAGGACCCTCTTCCTGATTGGCCGGGAGAAAGATCAGTGTGACAATAGCAAATATTAATTCACTACTCATTCGCCACCCTTTTTTGAAACCTATTAGAGCACCCTATTGGTATGTATGCGTCCGGCGTCCTGAATGTAGATTGGGGGGCCGGACACATGAATGAGGGGGCGGCGCCCGTGCACCCCTAATGGATGGGCCGCCACTCAATACAGGAGGTGTGTTACTGGCCAGATCACCAGGTGCAAACAGAGGGGAAAAAGGGCAAAAAAAAAAAAAGAAAACAAATGCAGCCACCACACCTAAGGATTGGTAAACTGCAATATATTACATTTTGGTTTAGAGTTTGGTATTGCTTAAAATATATATATCTTAAATTGTGGTAGAGGGAGGAGGTAGGAAAACACCATTTATGTAAGGCATCAATCACACAGGTATACTACAGCATATGCCCATGCTAGAGCCGTGTTTATCTGCATAGGGATGCACAGGTGTCCCATGCTTTCGATTGGCTAAAAATTAAAAGAATAAAATAAACACTCATACCTCAAATGGCTGCAAAAATGTGCAAAAACACTTTTACCAGCAAGCCTAAAAGAAGAACAAAGACGCTCAGCTCAAGTGTGAATGCGTCCTTATCTTTAAATAGGAAGTACAGGCAATTATAAAAAAGAGAAGGCTTTATGTATTTCCCCAAAAAAACGTAAAACATATTTTACCTAAAGCAGAACGTTAGGAAAAAGTTACACATTTGCAATGAGGACGTTTTTATTTTTATTTTATTTTTTTTATTGTAATCAAAGACAATCTCTGATCTCTGCTGCAGTTCTATTCTTACCTTCCTCCTCAGCCATTCCTTGCAAGTTTGTCAACTTTAAAAAGTGGGTCACCCACCCCATACCATAGAGTAGCAGATTATAGCGGATTATCCAAAATATAATAAAACATTCGGGGATTTAATCCAGCGGCATCTACTCAAACCTGATTCTTTCAGGGGATCTCTTCAGGATGTCACAGTTATACTATCAACATGGAAAAAGCAATGCTTAAATTACTTGTAGAGCTGGTTCACACTGCCGCGACTTGTCAAGTGACTTGAGTCGCCTGACAAGTCGCCTCCATGCAGTGCAATGGAACAGTTCTAATAGGAGCGACTCAGGTCGCTCCAACTTAGAAAAAGGTTCCTGTACTGCTTTTGGGGTGACTTCAGGCGACTTGCATTGACTTCTATTACAGAAGTCATTTGCAAGCCGCGCTGAAGTCGCGCTGTGCGGGGTCGCGATGAGTTGGCCCCCGCAAGTCGGATCGCTGTATCGTGACCTGGCTCTTATACAAATATATATGTAGATTAATTAGATCCTGTCTAAATTCTCCCTAGTATATGTATGAATGTGAGTTAGGGACCTTAGATTGTAAGCTCCTTGAGGGTAGGGAGCGATGTGAATGTACAATTTATATGTAAAGTGCTGCGTAAATTGACGGCGCTATATAAGTACCTGAAATAAATAAATATTCTGTTTTTTTTATACTCTGCACCAGCAGTGATGGAAAACCTTCACACATACAGACATGAATCACAGATGTTTTTCTTCAGTCTGAAACTTTGCTAAATTCGTTTACTTATCTTTAGACGTACTTATCGTGGTACATTAAGTTTCTTTTCCTCTGTTTTTACATCGGCACTCTCAGGGTTAACACCCCTCGTACATTATTTTCCCCAACCCTTGCATTGAACTTTGTAGGATAAAGCCTGATTGCTCATAAATCTCCGAAAGACAGCCATTAGCATTTGGCTATGTTGTAGAAAACTGCTGGAACCAGCTCATTGAGTATGAGCGATTGACTGATACTCATGTATTGCAGTCATTTTCAAGAAAACCCTCATTTGTTCATTAAAATGCACTGGCTATCTCCCATTTTTCACCATTGAACTAGAAGTATAGGTTTGAAAAAAACTTTGTAAGTTGAAAACTGGTGTGGAGGGGATATTTCCAACTTATAGTTCTAGAAAGTTGGAATGCTTGATGGAGTAACCCTTCCCTCTCCCAGCAAGACTCATAATGCTCTTATATTGATGCTCAGTGGTGAAGGACCCCCTACATTGGTGATCAGTGGTAAAGGGCCCCCTTACATTGGTGGTCATTGGTGAAGGACCCCCTTACATTGGTACTCAGTGGAGAAGGACCCCCGTACATTGGTGCTCAGGGGTGAAGGACCCCCTTACATTGGACTCAGTGGAGAAGGGCCCCCTTACATTGGTGCTCAGTGGTGAAGGACCCGCTTACATCGGTGCTGAGTGGTGAAGGGCCCCCTTGCATTGGTGGTCATTGGTGAAGGACCCCCTTACATTGGTACTCAGTGGAGAAGGACCCCCTTACATTGGTGCTCAGGGGTGAAGGACCCCCTTACATTGGACTCAGTGGAGAAGGGCCCCCTTACATTGGTGCTCAGTGGTGAAGGACCCGCTTACATCGGTGCTGAATGGTGAAGGGCCCCCTTGCATT
Organism: Glandirana rugosa; assembly: GCA_018402905.1. NCBI lineage: Eukaryota > Metazoa > Chordata > Amphibia > Anura > Ranidae > Glandirana > Glandirana rugosa. The sequence continues at coordinate 1,718,641 of BLSH010258666.1, read as the reverse complement.
GGTGGAAAAGTGCTCCTTTGGACTGATGGTCAGTTGTGAGACTCCCTTACATTGACGGTCAGTAGAATGTCTCTATATAATGGTGGTTATTGAAGAACTCCTTCCTTACATTGCTGGCAAGTGGAGAAGAACCCCTTACATTGGTGGTCACCAGAGAAGTCATTTTTTACATTGATGGATTGATGGTCAGTGGTAAAGTACCCCTTACATTGATGGTCATGGGAGGAGTCCTTCTTTACATTGATGGTCAGTAGAGAAGAACCCCTTACATTGGTGGTCATGGGAGAAGTCCTTCCTTACATTGATGTTCCGTGGATAAGACCTTCCTTACATTGCTAGTAAGCAGAAAAGTGCCCTGTTATGTTGTTGGTTAGTGAAGAAATGACCATCTACATTGGTGGTCAATGGAGAAGTACGGTACCTATTTATGCTGCTGGTTGGGGGGGGGGGGGTTACCTTCTTACATTGGCAATCAGAGGTAGAAGTTTCCCTTTACATTGGTGATCAGTATAGTGCCCTCATAGTTTGGTGGACATTGGAGAAGCACCCTCTCACATCAGAGGTCAGTAGGAGAAAGATCCTCTTATATTTTTGATCAGTGAAGAAAGACCCCCTTCCATTGGTGGTCAGTGAGAGAAAAGTGCTGTAACGATGGTGGTCAGTATAGTTTCTGCTTACATCATTGCTCAGTGGATGAGTGCCCCTTTACAATGGTAGTCTGTGTAGTGCCCCTGTGCCTTCAATTGTCAGTGCAGAGGGACCCTGTACATTGCTGGTTGGTGGGAGGAATGCCCAGCTAAGAGCTTTAGACCTGCGCCATTGCCTTTGCCGAGTGACTAACTCAACAACACAGACAGTGGGAGATAAATCCACCAGTGATCAGTGAATCCTTTGGAGGAACCCTATGGTTTCATGCATGGTACCTTACTTGAAAAAAACTGGTCTAAAGAAATCAGTTATTACACTAAAAATATGACTACTATGTTAGGTTGTACAACTAAGCTGGAAATTTGTGGGGTCCATATCCTGGCAAAGTCCAAGGCGTTTGAATTGTAAATTAATTTTGTTATTTTCTCTCAGTTAGCAAGGGAACTTATTCATGCAAACATCATCAGAGCCCTTCCCAAGAATTTCATTGAGAATTTGTACGTTATGACCTTGGATGGTCCATGGGCCATGTCATTTGAAGGATTGTCTTGAGACCAATTTACATCACCAAACAATTTTATTTCCGTCAGTCATTCTTGACCTGAATTTCCGACCTCTTAATTTATAAGACAATATAAAATGCTCGCATAAAGACGAATTAATAATTAACTCATTAAATGCCAAAGAAGCCTGCAAGCCACAAGACACTTTTCAGACTCTGTCAGTGCCAACAAGAGAAGCTGTCAGTCTCTCCCTGTGCAGTGAATACTAATTAAAGAGTTCTTTTTCCCTTCTACAAATTATTTCTTAATTAATTATTAAATGGATACCTATTAGAGATGAAGGGGGCTGTTTACTCTTTTCGCAATATTGAAATGTGTACAAATCACGCTGGACACATATGAAAATGAATAATAGAATGACATTTGTTTTTAGAAATAAGCAGACTGAATGGAAAGGTTTGGGATTAAAACCGTGTCATATCCGCCTTATATGCTAATCAAGAGGATTTAGGATGATTTTTTTTTTTAATATGATTTTTTTTTTACGCCCTATATAAAGCGAGAACGTTTTAGAACCTTTGTTGGTCTTGTGTCCTGATTTGGCAATTTTTCTTGATATTTCTTGTGATGGTGACTGTTTATATATACACTATATTACCAAAAGTATTGTGACACCTGTCTTTACACACACATTAACTTTAATGGCATCCCAGTCTTAGACTTGATTTACACTAGTTGGTTTTTTGATGCATTTTGCAGTTTGCAGGAATGTTTTTAACATGGGTTCCTATAGAACATGTTTACTTCAATGCTTGTTTGTGCCTTGGGGATGCCCCTTTTTGTTCCAACATTAATGCACAGCAGTGCACAAAGCAAGATCCATAAAGACATGGAAGTTGTTACAGCTGCAAAGGGTGGGCCAACTCAATATTGAACCCTATGGACTAATGCCCCATACACATGGGATGACGATCGCATTCAACAGGTCGTACTCACGACCGTTGTATGCGATATCGATCGTTCGTATGCGCGATTTGAACAGTCGAACATACGACGGTCTTACAAGGGAGTTGTATGAGCAGACTAGAAAACTTGGTCGTACCAACAAGCTCTCATACGACCGTTGTATCGTGTGTACAGAGCAGTTGGTACAACAAGTTGTATTGTGCAAAACATGCATGCTCCGAAGTCAGGAATGGCTGGATGCTAATTACATGCACCTGAACGTTCTTTCCCCGGACGTACGATCGTGTAGTGCAGTCAGTATGCTGCATACAACAGCCAACATACGATTCAACATGGTCATACGTGCGATCGTCGTCCCGTGTGTACAAGGCTTAAGACTGGGATGCCATTAAAGTTCATGTGTGTGTAAAGGCGGGTGTCCCAATACTTTTGGTATTATAGTCTGTGCATATACAGTGTGTGTATATATATATATATATATATATATATACACACACACATACACTATAATACCAAAAGTATTGGGACGCCTGCCTTTACACGCACATGAACTTTAATAGCATCCCAGTCATATATAATATGAATCTGTAGTTCAAGGGATTGAGATCAGGGGTTTTGATTTGACATTGAGATTGGATTGGGGATTCTGATTTAACATATACAATTTTTTGGAATATGGGGATGATTATAGAATTACTTTCTTTTTATTTATTTTGCCTGATATTTTTTTGTTTGTTTCTTTGGATACAAATCTCGTGTGACTGGGGAATTTTGAATGTTTTTATATTTGTGAGCTTGCAGAAGAAACATAAGCACTTTAGATGTATTTCTTTTGTTAATAAAAATCATTTTTGTACATATTATTATGGTTTTAATTTGATTGTTAAATTTTGTGTGCAAATATAAGCCTTTCCAGCTTTTGGTCATGTCTGTAAAATATGTTTTTCTAGAGGTAGCATATAAATTATTAAAAGTTTCTCACCGGCCATAAGTTTGGTACATCAAATTGAAATCAAGTTGAAAAAAAAGGCACGTCCATTGAGTTCCATTGAGTTTAAAACCTCAGAATGAACTCATAGTTGACCCAGAAGGACCCTTATATAGACGGCAGGCAAAATGATTTCCTAATTTTTTTTTTAGGCGTTAAACTCACAGATCCTTAAAGTTTTCCAACAATTTAAAATGCCTTGGGCAATATTTGTCCCGGATGAAATACGTTTTGTGGAGACAAACTAAAGTCCGCAGCACCTACAATTTTTCTCCTGTATCTTTCTATGACGGATAAATGCCCTGAAATTACATCGGCACTCGCCGATCAACCTTGAGCGCACAATCGGAGCTACATTTTACTCTCATCCTTTACCGCCGGCCTTTATCCACCAGTGGATTTTTTTTTTTGCCAGACTGAAGAGATAATGGTTGCGGTCAAAAAGGAAGAACGTAACCGTCAGTGAGTCCTCTGCAAAAAGTACTTTTTCAGCACGGCCCTGCCTGGCTTGAAGGACAGTTAATTATGCAGTAGGATTTACAAGGGACTCTTCTGCTGCTGAAGTCAGTATACAAATGTCATACCTGACAATTCAAAAATATATACCAGGACGTCTCCTTTGAGGAGGAAATCCTGTGCTGAATTAATAAACCCTGAGAGACGGGAAGGCAGGACTTTTTTTTTTTCTCGCCACCTTTCGTGACAAGTTCTGTGTGATCTCTGGGGTCTATGAAACAAGCAAAAAGGGTAAAGTAAACAGGGAAGAAAAACAAATAATCTCAGATTAATCTGGTTCAACATTTGCCAGAAGCAGCTGTCAGCTCTTACTTGAAGAAGAATTGAATATCCAACTTGATGCTCAGGACTTGGTATCTAAAGAACGCTAATCAAGAGCATATAGCAAATATATATATATATATATAAATCGGCCATACCATTATGACTACTGACAGGTAAAGTGAATAAGATTGATTACCTCGCCACAATGGCGCCAAAAGTGTGTGGGGTATATTAAACAGCAAGTGAACATGGGCATGCGTAAGAATTTGAGCGATTTTGACAAGGGCCAAAATAGTAATGGCCAGGCCAGACGAGTCAGCAACTCCAAAACTGCAGCTCTTGTGAGATGTTCCCGGTCTGTAGTGGTCATGACCGACCAAAAATGGTCCAAGGAAGGAAAACTGGTGAACCAGTGACAGGACGACCAATGCTCATTGATGGACATGGGAACCAAAGGCTCATTGATAGAGGTGGGGAGGGAAGGCTCATTGATGGAGGTGGGGAGGGAAGGCTCATTGATGGAGGTGGGGAGGGAAGGCTTCATTGATGGACATGGGGAGGGAAGGCTCATTGATGGATGTGGGAAGCAAAGGCTCATTGATGGAGGTGAGGGGAGGGAAGGCTCATTGATGGAGGTGGGGAGGGAAGGCTCATTGATGGATGTGGGAATGGAGGTAGTTACTCGGAAACGAAGGGTGTAGGTAGTTACTCGGAAGGGAGGGGT
>BLSH010258666.1:1692801-1712953 GCA_018402905.1 Glandirana rugosa | reverse complement strand
AGGAAGGCTCATTGATGGGGGTCGGGGAGGGAAGGCTCATTGATGGAGGTGGGGAGGGAAGGCTCATTGATGGAGGTGGGGAGGAAAGGCTCATTGATGGAGGTGGGGAGGGAAGGCTCATTGATAAAGGTGGGGGAGGGGAGGCTCATTGATGGAGGTGGGGAGGGAAGGCTCATTGATGGAGGTTGGGAGGGAAGGATCATTGATAAAGGTGGGGGAGGGAAGGCTCATTGTTGGAGGTGGGGAGGGAAGGCTCATTGATGGAGGTGGGGAGGAAAGGCTCACTGAAGGTGGGGGAGAGAAGGCTCACTGAAGGGGTAGGGAGGGAAGGCTCCTTGATGAAGGTGGGGAGAGAAGGCTCACCTGTGTAGTCCGATCCAATAGCAGAGCTACTGGAGCTCAAATTGCTAAAAAAGTTCATGTTGGTTCTGATACAAAGGTGTCAGAACACACAGAGCATTGCAGACCGGTCAGGGTGCCCATGCTGACCCGTGTCCACAGCTAAAAGTGCCTACAATGGGAATGTGAGCATCAGAACTGGACCAAGGAGCAATGGAAGAAAATGGCCTGGTCTGATGAATCACATTTTTTCTTTTACATCATATGGGTGGCCGGGTGTGTGTGCGTCACTTACCCCGGGCACCAGGCGAAGAGTACATGAGGGTAAAAAAACCTGTAGCCTTTACAACTACTTTAAGTGAGAGAAACTTTGTAGCTCCTCCATGTACATCCAGGAACAGAGTCAGGAATAATGACAAGGGGATCTTGCTGTCAGGATACCCAAGATATATAAGAAGCTAGTGGTTGACTCAGCACATCAGGCTCCATTTATGACTAAAGTTCCCTTTGGAGTGAAAAGCTCCTTTAAGCATATATATGATTGGACTAGCCATTACTCAATATACACGTAAACTGTAATTGATATATTGATGCACAACATAACAGTTAGACTTAACTACACTTTTCTTTTGGGGTCTATGGATAGCTTAGTAAAATAAGTTTCAATGAGAGCTGTGGGAGTGTCACCAAGTAAACCCTTTGCATCTTGACTCTCACAAATCTGAGGAATACAATAACGAAGGCTACAAATGAGAAGGTTTCATGTCCTCTCCGTCAGAATAAAGGACACTTTAGTCATCGAAGGCTTATGTAAAATGTAATTTTATTTATTTTAACGCCGTAAAATCCACAAGGACTCAATGTCCAAATACCCCAATGACAACGTGATGAATACGCTGAGCGTTTACAAGAGCGATAACTATACGGAGCCTCACCCTTGCTGTGACCGCTACAATTGTTGTGTCAATGCTCCGGAGAGGCCCCACCATGAAATAATTGCATGTGTGTCTTCCAAACAGACATTTAAGTGATCATGCATTTGAATATGATTGAAACATTTACATCTGATTATGTAAATGCAATGCAAATACTGTAAGCAGTATTCAAATGGGCAGACGCGTCTTACATCATTTGCCTGGCTGCATTCTGTTAATGCAGAGATGGGTGAGGATTGCTCATTCTTGCCACAAATCTAAAGGTTGTCAAGGATCAGCAGTTAGATTCTTCCAATAATTGCGAGTGCCTCAGAATCCTTATAGCTGCAAGTACTTTTTTTTTTCAATTTAAATAATTAATGAATTCATTTATTTTTTTATTTATTGGTATTTGTCGCACTTCCATCAACACACAGACCATTACAATACAAGTGAGTGTTTTATTTGAATGGAAAATAGAAATAACAGTATATACAAAAGATCAAAAAGAGTTTCCTGTTTAGTTATTCAGTTCCGACCTAAATATCCCCTTTAGTTTCTTAAAAAAGAACTCCAGGTATGGATATTTTATACAAAGTTACTTTGGTCCAGCTTGGACTGAATGCAGCTTTCTGCTTGCTTCTATCCACCCCTTCAATCCAGTGCTATAAGGGATTATTCTTGCCACTGAAACCAATGATGGGCACTATTCCTCCAACTAATACAAATGATAGGGTGCTATTCCTAATAATATCAATGATAGGGCACTATTCCTCCCACTAATACAATGATGGGGCACTATTCCTCCAACTAAAACCAATGATGGGGCACTATTCCTCCAACTAATACCAATAACTGGGCACTATTCCTCCAAGTAATATGAATTATGGGGCACTATTGCACCAACTAATACCAATGATAGGGCACTATTCCACCAACTAATACCAATGATGGGACACTATTCCACCAACTAATACCAATGATGGGGCACTATTCCACCAACTAATAACAATGATAGGGCACTATTCCTCCCACTAATACCAATGATGGGGCACTATTCCTCCAACTAATACCAATGATGGGGCACTGTTCCACCAAATAATACCAACAATGGGGCACTATTCCTCCAACTAAAACTGTTGGAGGAATAGTACCCCATCATTGGGAACTGTTCCTCCCACTAATACCAATAACTGGGCACCATTCCTCCAACTAATATGAATTATGGGGCACTATTCCACCAACTAATACCAATGATGGGGCACTATTCCACCAACTGATACCAATGATGGGGGCACTATTCCTCCAACAAATACCAATGAAAGGACACTATTCCACCTAATAATAACAATGATAGGGCACTATTCCTCCCACTAATACCAATGATGGGGCACTATTCCTCCAACTAAAACCAATGATGTGGCACTATTCCTCCCACTAATACCAATGATGAGGCACTATTCCTCCCACTAATACCAATGATGAGGCACTATTCCTCCCACTAATACCAAAAACTGGGCACTATTCCTCCAACTAATACGAATTATGGGGCACTATTCCACCAACTAATACCAATGATAGGGCAGTATTCCTCCCACTAATACCAAGGATGGGGCACTATTCCACCAACTGATACCAATGATGGGGCACTATTCCACCAACTAATACCAATGATAGGGCACTATTCCACCAACTTATACCAATGATGGGGCACTATTCCACCAACTAATAACAATGGTAGGGCACTATTCTTCCCACTAATACCAATGATGGGGCACTATTCCTCCAACTAATACCAATGATGGGGCACTATTCCACCAACTAATACCAATGATGGGGCACTATTCCACCAACTAATAACAATGATAGGGCACTATTCCTCCCACTAATACCAATGAAAGGGCACTATTTCTCTAACTAAAACCAATGACAGGGCACTATTCCTCCTATTGACCACAGCTGCTATGTAATTGTTTCACTCCCACTGGCCACAATCTGACTTCCATTAAATATGTAAAGCAGTAAACTAGCCCCTTGTTTAGAAGGTTTGGATACCCCTGCCCTATGCCATATTGCCAGACGGCCAGGAGTGATAATGGAAATCTCAGGAGTTCAGTCAATCCTCCTGGCTGGCAAACATTTCTACATCTACCTTTCGACTATTTATCTGGCTAGCAGGAGCTGCCCTTTAAGGCCGTCCATCCTCGGCATTTCCATGGAAGTAGGACACTGCCAATTCAGTTATGGCGATTAGCCCTCTATGTATTTATTCCAAGTAAAACAAGAGCGCTTTCTGTTGACAGGCGAGCTCGTGGTCTCTGGTGAATTCCTTTCAATCTCTCGTCTTTGAGAAGAAGCAATTTTGATCCGTCGAAATTCTGACTGGTTATGAGAAGCTGCACATGATGGATTTCCAGTGAAGCTAGTCATTAATTCCTTCTTCTAGGTGAGGTTCAAACAACCTTACATGTGTTTCCCATGCAGCGTGTATGTTCGCCGCGACGGCTGATTGTCACGTATTTCTTATTACCTGTAAGATTAAGCTTTACTTTCTTGCCGCTTCTTGATGTTTTTTGACAGTCTTTTTCCAGGTTACAGCGACCTCTTTCAGAATCCTTGAAGGAAATTATATTACTGTCCGACCCTCTTCCCCCGTTATCTTTTTCAGCTGAGCTGCGAGCCAATCTATATAAATAAACAATATTCTCCCCGAGAAGGAAGCTGTTATTTCTGATGGCATTAAAGGAGCATGCTGCTAAGTGCCATCGCTGCTACACTGAGTACGGATCGGTAGTTTTAGAAAATAAAAACTGATTCTGTGAAAGAAAATACTCCTTGTGGGGTGCATGTGGCTAATAGTCATGCAAGTGTGAAGGGATTAAAAAAACAAAAAACAAAACAGGAGGTTTATGAAGCCACTTCCCCTCCTCAGCATTTCATATGTCAATGATGATGCAATAGTGGGAAAGGCACAGAATCCACATAACTCCTGATGGTCCCCATTTCTTAAAGTGGACTTAGCATCAGATACTTTTTTTTTATGTCTAGTGCATACATGCTAAATAACATGTACAGGTATTTATTGCCTTTTCGTAGAGATCACGGGACTCCCCCTGACAACAACTTAATCTAATTTTCTCTCCAGAATGACACAGTCATCTTTGTTCAGGCATCATCCCCAGGGCTGCTGTTAGAAACCATGGGGCCCCATACAGACAACCTGACGCTGGGTCACATACAGTCAATGCTTCGGTTATGAATGAACACAGTGAGCGATCACTACTGATCACTCATTGTGTGCATTCAGGAAAAGAAGGAGCTGGTAAATATAACATATTTACCAGACCCTTTCCCCATTCTCAATCTTAAAGGATCCTATTGTGTGCTTGCAGCTGCCGGCGGGAAGGAGAGGATGGAAGGGGGGGCACACATGGGGGCCTAGGCAGCAGGGGGAAACGTATGGTGCACAGGGAGGGTGATCGGTGGGGTGTGGGTGAATTACTGGAACCAATCCTTTGTATGGCTCTCTCTGCAGCAGCTGAAAGCCAACGGCTGCTGCAGAAAGAGCCATACAGGGCATTGGTTCCATTAATTGTCCCCCTTCCACACCGTTCACTCTCCCTGCCTACATCTGATTTACCCTGCTGCCTGGGCCCCCCTACTGGCCCAGGCCCCATAGAGGAGGACTGGTGGTACCCCTTCTCTACGGCCCTGATCATTCCACCCACCATTTGAGATGTTTGCTCATAGATGACACAATTAAGTCCACCCTGGTGCCAGGACAGTAATGATCACTGCGGGCGAGGAGACCGAGAAAAAGCTTTCTCCTGTCTGTAGAAGACTGATGATACCATCACAGCTAAGCCACTTAATTAGAGTTCAAGGATTGAGTTTTAACGAATTATGGACATGGATATTCTTACATAGTTACATTGGTTCAGGTTGGACCAATGTAACTATGTATATACCAGAATGGAAGAATGAAACGGTGTGTGCTGCTAGTTAGTAAAAGAATGAATATTCATACAAAGTGATCCGGCTAACACTAATATGTGTTCCCACATCAGATAAGATAATGTTGATAATAATGTGAAAGCTCTGCCTAGAACAATTGTAATTAGTGCAGATGTATAACACAATACCTTAGTGCTTATTAATAGAAACATGTTCAAGATACTGTCTATAAATATCAAGTTAGGGCAAATGTATGCCACAATACCAAAGTGCTTAATAAAAAAATGTCCAATAGTTATGTGCTTCAGTCAATGTTAGTAAATGTTCAACATAGTCCCAAAAAAAGGAAGAAAAAAGAAAAAAGCAAGACTCTTCAAGTGTCAGAGTGATGTGTAGTCACTCTAAAAAAGAAACAAGACTGGATTCTTCCGAATGACAACTGTGATGTGCTCTATAGACTTCCTTAGTGCTCCAACCACCCATGCAATAGTGCTCCGCCACCAGGTGAATTGCACGCTCACCTTAATGATTGACCCAAAAAGGGTCACAACAGCTTAGGATAAAGGGCACTCCTCGGTCAGCAATCTTCCTCTTACTCCATAGCTACCCCCATAGACACAGTTCTACCGTGAACTCAAATGAAAAGATAGAAGGGGGAGGGGAAAACTCCAATAGTACCAGTACCAATGATCCACCCCACACACCAGGAATGCAACTCACAATTTATTTATAATCCAAAACCTTCCTCACTTGTCCTCCTTGGCTAGGTCACACACTACCTGGCTTTATCCACGCATATCGCCCCCTTCCACGTGGCTTCTTCAGGAAAAAGATAAAAGACACTATTCTACCTTTTGACACCAAGAATGGGGTACTACTCCTCCCAATGATACCAACAATGGGACGCTATTGCTCCCAATGTGTCTATGACGGTAGCTATGGAGTAAGAGGAAGATTGCTGACCGGGGAGTGCCCTTTATCCTAAGCTGTTGTGGCCCTTTTTGGGTCAATCGTTAAGGTGATCGTGCAATTCACCTGGTGGCGGAGCACTATTGCATGCATGGTTTCAGCACTAAGGAAGTCTATAGAGCACATCACAGTTGTCACTTGGAAGAATCCAGTCTTGTTTCTTTTTTAGAGTGACTACACATCACTCTGACACTTGAAGAGTCTTGGTTTTTTTCTTCCTTTTTTTGGGACTATGTTGAACATTTATTAACATTGACTGAACTAAGGTGTTGTGTTATACATCTGCACTAACTACAATTGTTTTAGGCAGCACTTTCACATTATTATCAACATGTATATACCATAGCTGTGGGATCTCTCTAGAAGAGAGGTCTCCAAAGTTTCCAAACAAACAGCCAGTTTATTGTCCTTCAGACTTTAGGAGGGCCAGACTGTGGCCAGCGGGACTGGAAATGTCCTGGCATCAGTGGGAGTAAACATTGTCACATTTGGTATTAGGGGGAGGAATAGTGCCCCATTGTTAGTATCATTGGGAAGAATAGTGCCCCATTGTTAGTATCATTGGGAAGAATAGTGCCCCATCATTGGTGTCATTGGGAGGAATAGTGTCCCATCATTGGTATCATTGGGAAGAATAGTGCCCCATGATTGGTATTATTGGGAAGAATAGTGCCCCATCATTGGTATCATTGGGAGGAGTAGTGCCCCATTCTTGGTGTCAGAAGGCAGAATAGTGTCTTGTATCAGTGGGGAGAATAGTACCCCAAGGGCCAGATAAAGGCAAGCAAAGGGCCGCATCTGGCCCCCGCACCGTAGTTTGGAGACCACTGCTCTAGAAACGGAAAATCACTGAAAATAGTAGACACCACTACTACATAGCTACTATAGGGGTCCCATACCGAGCAGCTGCCTTGCTCCATTGTGAACACAGGAGGCACGGCCTCTATTCAGAGAACACTTTACATTTTCTCAATGAATGCTAAGCATTCCCTGATTGGATGAGATGGGGCTGAGACGTCACACTCTCCACTTCATCCAATCAGAGAATGCTTTGCATTCATTGAGAGAAGAATGTAAAGTGTTCTCTGAATGGTACCCATGCCAACCCGGCAACCTCCTGTGTTCACAGGGAAGCTGCTCGGCATGGGGACTAAAAATTAGTGGAGATCACTATAGTAGCAATGTAGTAGCAGTGTCTACTACATTGATTTCCAGCTTCCACACAGGTATGGCACATACAGTACATAGTTACATTGATCCAAGCTGGACTTATGTAAAAATTGCCATATCTGGAATTTAATTTCAATGATTAAGCTGTATATTGTAACATGCCTGTATTGGATTCATGCAGAGTTGTGTAGTTACTGAAAGGTCGACTTTTTAAAGCAGGGTGGGCAGGGATAAAAAAAAACAAAAAAAAGGTTTATCATAGTCGTCCACTTGAGGAAATAACTAATTTGCATATGGTAGTCCTCCAAAGCTCCAGATACTGAGACAAGATGGATGATATGATATATTGAGATCCTACCCCTTACAAACTGTACATATAGTTAGTTTACACATTAAAAGGCATTTATATCTAAAACAAAACAAACTTGTATTTCTGCTGTGGGCGGAGGAGCCCTTTATGAACTAAGCTGTATTACCCTCCCCCCCTTCCTGGTGCAGGTCACCCCATTTCAAGTATGCTTTGACTTGTAAACATTTATTATCCCATCCTAATACTGGTATATAAATGTTCTCCTTCTGCTTTCAGATTGCTAAAAATACTTCTCCATGTCTGTTTGATATATGATTTATCATTTGCTAAAACTTTATGTTGATATGATGAATTTGCTTTATCGAACAAAGTACCCCCTAGGGGGACATGTAGCGTTCGCTGAGAACCAGATATATGTAATATACTTTTTAATAAAAAATAAAATGAGATATCAGCTATCATGGGAACGATTGCTGGTGTTTACAGAGCTGCCATTGGCTGCCTTGGTCTCAGCAATGGTACCACGGGGTTCAGGGAGATGCCACCTGCCAGTAGCAGCTCTAGCAATCAGAGCCTTGAAGCCTGGCAAAGGACCGGCATTGGGCTGTACCATACTAGTAGAGATGCCACCTGACAGTCCCAGCTCTAGTAGTTAGAGCCTTGAAGCTTGGCAAAAGACTGGCATTGGGTTGTATCATACTAATAGAGATGCCACCTGACAGTCCCAGCTCTAGTAGTCAGAGCCTTGAAGCCTGGCAAAGGACCGGCATAGGGTTGTACCATACTAGTAGAGATGCCACCTGACAGTCCCAGGTCTAGCAGTCAGAGCCTTGAAGCCTGGAAAAGGACCAGCATTGGGCTGTACCATACTAGTAGAGATGCCACCTGACAGTCCCAGCTCTAGTAGTCAGAGCCTTGAAGCCTGGCAAAAGACTGGCATTGGATTTTATCGTACTAGTAGAGATGCCACCTGACAGTCCCAGCTCTAGTAGTCAGAGCCTTGAAGCCTGAAAAAGGACTGGTATTGGGTTGTATCATACTAGAAGAGATGCCAGCTGACAATCCCAGCTCTAGTGGTCAGAGCCTTGAAGCCTGGCAAAGGACTGGCTTAGGGTTGTACCATACTAGTAGAGATGCCACTTGCCAATCCCAGCTCTAGTAGTCAGAGCCTTGAAGCCTGGAAAAGGACCAGCATAGGGTTATACTATACTAGCGGAGATGCCACCTGATAGTCCCAGCTCTAGTAGTCAGAGCCCTGAAGCCTGTCAAAGGATTGTACCACACTAGTAGACTGCTGCACTGATTTTTCCCTTTATTATGGGGTTTGGCCAGTGCCAATTCCACGTCTGGATATCACCAATAGGGCGAACTCAATTTCACAGTATTGACAGATTTTACCTTAACAGAGATTTTATTACTTTTCAGCAACATTGACTTTGCTGATAAACAAGGCCAAGCCCAACTTTAATGCTAATCCTAACCCCTTCATGACGAAAGTAAAACAAATCCTAACACCCAAATACAATTTTGCAACTTTGACGTGTGTAAGTAGATCTGTACATATAGTTGCAACTACTTAGTGTATCCAGGGGAATTATGCTGCTTTTTTGAGGGTTTTTTTTCAGGACAAATTGGGCTTTTATTTGGTGGTAAATTGTGATGGATATTTATTGATTTTTTTTTTGTTGTTGTTATCAAAAGAAAAGAATATATATGTTAGCTGTATATTTCTTGCTATTACCACAATCTACTATTAGAGAACAACCCAAAATACATCTCTCTGGTCCTGATGATCCCAGCAACACCACATATGTTTATGGTATTTGTTGTTTTTACCCGTAGTAGGGCCCAGAAGCAATGGCACCCATTTTGGTGGAGATTTACTAAAATTGGTGCAAATTGAATCTGGTGCAGATCTGCATAGTAGCCAATCAGCTTCTAAGTTTTAGGCCTCATGCACACAGGGCGTTAAAAAAAACGAGCTGCAAAGCCAGTAGCGACGCCAGGAAAAAGTGGCTGTAAAAACACACCATTAGTAGCTTTTTGCATTGCCATTAATGTGCATTTAGCAGCGTTTCTCTGCCTCTTCTTTTTTCCGCCTCCAAATACAAGTACTACAGCGTACAAGTCACATGACATGTCAAAATCAATGGTTCCCTATGAGAGCCATCTTAACTGATCCGACTTTCAGCCCATTGATGTGAATGGAAGTCGCATCCAAGTCGGATCATCATGATCCAAATTGTGGCATACGAGGGCCTCCAGATCCTGCCCCCCCATGTGAATGAGTATGGGGTACATTGTACCCCTACCCATTCACCCCAAAAAAAGCAGGGTATAGTATAAGTAAAAACAAGAAACAGCTTTTGACAAGTCCTTTTTTAAAAATGAAGAATGTCCCCCGTTGTAGATTAAACGTGTCTTATTCCTCCGGTCTTCTTCCTCTGCTGCTGTTTTCTCCCTCCAGTGATGTAGTCTTCCTCTGGTCTTCTCCCTCCACTGCCATCTTCTCCCTCCATTGATGTAGTCTTCCTCCGGGCTTCTCCCTCCGCTGCCGTCTTCTCCCTCCGGTGACCTAGTCTTCCTCCGGGCTTCTCCCTCCGCTGCCATCTTCTCCCTTCGGTGAGGTGTTCTTCCTCCGGGCTTCTCCCTCCACTGCTGTCTGCTCTCTCCAGTGATGTGGTCTTCCTCTGCTCTTCTTCCTCCACTGCTGTCTCCTCCTTCCGGTGATGTATTTTTCTACTGGTCTTCTCCCTCTGCTGCTGTCTTCTCCCTCCAGTCTTCTCCCTCTGCTGCCGTCTTCTCCCTCTGGTGATGTGTTCTTCCTTCGGTCTTCTCCGTCCGCTGCTGTCTGCTATCTCCAGTGTTCTTCCTCTGGTTCTACTCCCTCCACTGCTCTCTCCTCCCTCCGGTGACGTGTTCTTCTACTGGTCTTCTCCCTCCCCTGCTGTCTTCTCCCTCCGGTGATGTGTTTTTCCTCCGGTCTTCTCCCTCCGCTGCTGTCTCCTTCCTCCGGTGATGTGTTCTTCCTCCATTCTTCTCCCTCCGATGCTCTCTCCTCCTTCTGATGATGTGTTCTTCCTCCGGTCTTCTCCTTCCACTGCTCACTCCTCCCTCTGGTGATGTATTCTTCTTCCGGTCTTCTCTCTCCGCTGCTCTCTCCTCCCTCTGTGATGTCTTCTTCCTCCGGTGATGTATTCTTCCTCCGGTCTTTTCCCTCCTCTGCTGTCTCGTCCCTCTGGTGATGTGTTCTTCCTCTGGTCTTCTTCCTCCGCTGCTGTCTTCTCCGCCGCTAACCCGGTCCTCCTCCAATTCTGGCTCCTGCCTTTGTGTCATCTCTGATGTCTGCTGGTTCTTATATAGCCATGGGGCGTGGCCATCCGAATATGTCACCATGAGACTCTGCCCCTTGTGTTGCCATGATGTCCATGCAAATCGGTTCACATGGTTGGGGTGCAATTTAGATACGGTGCCAAACCCGCAGCAAATTCGCTGTGAATTCACACTGCATCTAGTGTGAACCTAGGCTCAGAGGAGAGGAAAATACACAGGGGTGGGCTATACAGTGACTGATCAAATACACAGGGGTGGGCTATACAGTAACCGATCATCGTTGTGATAGCCGGTCAGAAACTGGGCTTTCCAGCTCCAAGTCGTTTGTACCAGATCCAGAACTTTCGGTGAGAGCCCAGTCTCACTGTGTGCTTCCGGCACAAACACATGGACACATATATATATGCGGCCCCATGAAAGAAGACCTACTTCAGTGAGGTGGCATATATGCGTACAGTGAGTTAAAGAAGAATTCCAAGTAAAGTATATTTTAACACAAGTTTGGACCAATCTAACTGTATATACCACACCTGGCCGATATCCCTGTAAACTGGAATCACTGAATTAGATACTGCTACTAGAAGCAACACCGAATCTTTTTCAACTGCAGTACAACAGAATCCCAACTAACAATAGCATTTTTTAAAAAACAGAAGAAGGCAAAGTAAGAAAAGCTAGAAATGAGAAAGAAAACAGATATTGGTTAAAACTATATTACGTTCACGCTCCATTTATCACCGAAAACTTACTCAGAGGTAGAATTACAATTTCTGCTATCTGGGGGTATTTAGCGAGACGAAGCGTTCTTGTGATTTGCTTCTCTCCAAAAGAAAAGCGGCACGAATACAAAATGATACAATTACGATTCTCTGTTGATAAGAAAATAAATACAGTTCGGAAAGTTTGACTGAGTGCGTAATACAAGGGGGAAGTTGGAATCATTTCCCTTATGTCACCAGCGAGGCAATGGTTGATGTATTAGGGCGGTTATCGCAAATTGCATTTGTGCCGTAAGAAGTCACCTGGGCTTGTGTTTAGCATTTTACTTAGCGTTACCTCTTTTTACACTTCTTGTCAATTACAGAGCAAAGGCACTATGGAGGAGATTAGATAAGCTGCTTACACTCACAAAATGAAGATACCGAGGGTTAAAGAAGTACTCCGGTCACATTGAGAAGTAAGAAACCTGCCATGAGAGAAATATGAAGACTGACATTTTTCTAAAAAAAAATGGCAGTTGCCTGCCTGTCATGCTGGTGCCTTGACCTTGAAAGCATTTGCATATTGGGAGTCCTATTGCCACTTTCTGTATATATATATATATATATATATATAAAATAATATACAGTATCTCACAAAAGTGAGTAGATCCCTCACGTTTGTGTAAATATGTTATTCTACTTTTCATGTGACACCACTGAAGAAATTACACTTTGCTACAATGTAAAGTAGTGAGTGTACAGCTTGTATAACAGTGTAAATTTGCTGCCCCTCAAAATAACTCAACACACAGCCATTAATGTCTAAACCGCTGGCAACAAAAGTGAGTACAAGCCTAAGTGAAAATGTCCAAATTGGGCCCAAAGTGTCAATATTTTGTGCGGCCACCATTATTTTCCAGCACTGCCTTAACCCTCTTGGGCATGGAGTTCACCAGAGCTTCACAGGTTGCTACTGGAGTCCTCTTCCACTCCTCCATGACGACATCACGGAGCTGATGGATGTTAGAGACTTTGCGCTCTTCCACCTTCCATTTGAGGATGCCCCACAGATGCTCAATAGGGTTTAGGTCTGGAGACATGCTTGGCCAGTCCATCACCTTTACCCTCAGCTTCTTTAGCAAGGCAGTGGTCGTCTTGGAGGTGTGTTTGGGGTCGTTATCATGTTGGAATACTGCCCTGCGGCCCAGTCTCCAAAGGGAGGGGACCATGCTCTGCTTCAGTATGTCACAGTACATGTTGGCATTCATGGTTCCCTCAATGAACTGTAGCTCCCCAGAGAGAGTGAGAGCATTAACACCAAATTTAACACACCTGTTCCCCATTCTCAACTGAGACCTTGTAACACTAATGAGTCACACGACACCGGGGAGGGAAAACGGCTAATTGGGCCCAATTTGGACATTTTCACTTAGGGGTGTACTCACTTTTGTTGCCAGCAGTTTAGACATTAATGGCTGTGTGTTGAGTTATTTTGAGGGGACAGCAAATTTACACTGTTATACAAGCTGTACACTCACTACTTTACATTGTAGCAAAGTGTCATTTCTTCAGTGTTGTCACATGAAAAGATAGAATAAAATATTTACAACCACTACAAAGTGGTGACAACCACTTTAACCTACAGGTAAGCCTATAATAAGGTAAGCCTATAATACCCTGCACGGTTTAGGAGATACACAGTGTACTAGATGTGCCAACGTCATTTCGGCACATGTGCAGTGAAGAAACGGCCTCCGCTCCGTGCCGTTTCTTCACTGAGATCGTCACGCGACTACGGCCAGTCATAGAGCCAGAGTCGCGGCCCCGAAGGAAGAGGGGCTGAAGATGGATGCTGCCTGCACAGGGGACATCGCTGGACGCGGCAGGCTTCGTTTGCAGGTAAGTGACACATAATGGCCTACTATGTGATGCATAGTAGCCCATTATGTTTCTAGTTTCTACTTTGCAGGGTAATATAGAGGAAGTAAACCCCATCAGGGTTTACTTCCTCTTTAAATGTCACTGAAACAACAGGATCAACATGACAGCTGTTGACATTTTTAGTAGGAGGTCAGTATTCAGGCCTTTGTGTTTTTCTCATTGCAGGATTGCCTAAAAGCTTAAAGTATAAGCCCCTGTGAGTGACTAAACTCTGTGAAGTTGGAGCGTGCCATTAATCTAGTGAAAACTCGAAGTGGGCTCCATGGACCGATAAACATCTATTGAAACTGGTCTATTGATGGGAGGGCACAAATACCAGTTCAAGACTAGATGGACTGTGCTACATAGTATCTGTGCTCACCCTCCCAATTGCAAATAGACAGTGCAGCTTGCATTGTGTAGAATAGGGGAAAGTTTTTTCTTTTTTGGGTTCAGGCTGGACTAGGTGTAGCCCCCTTGTCCTAAACAGGGGTCACTATGTCAATTTAGTTTTTGGTTGGGCTGTAGTTAGTTCAGACTGATTGATAGTTTTTCGCCAGTTTTTTTCCCTAAGTTTAAAGTCGTTCAAGGATTTTTAACGTCACGCATTCTATGCATAAATAGTTTGGGGCCCTAACAGCTCTCCCATGGTTTGACAAAGGAGTGACTGAGTATGCTCCGAAACATGTTACTGCCCCTTTCTTTGTGACGTCACTTCCTGCTTGCACTGCATGCTGGTACAGGAAGTTTCCAGGCGGCCATCTTGCTGGCCTTTGGATTTCTATGCTGCTGGACGGCTCTGAGGATTGGGGACCATTACTGCTGCTGCGGGCTGAGAAGGTACACTGAGCGGTTTATTCCATTGATGAGCCTTTTCACACATCACATGCTACACGTAGAGGCGCTTTCCTTCTTCTTTGCACAGCTCTGCCACATCCTGACCAAGTTCAACTTGTAATAAAGCATCAAAAGATACCCCTAGATTGATCCCTGAGCTGTGAGATGGACCATGCTACTGTGTGCCTGGCTGCTACTACACCAACTTGGGAAAGGGACCTAGAGACTAATCAGCAGGCCTTGTAGGGGGTGAGCATTATACATGTTTTTCAGGTGCTCTCATTGGAGTCTATTGGGGACAAAATGTGTGCCTTTGCCCAAAAAAACTTATGTACCCTTTTTGAGCAACGGTCTTCAAGCAACACTGCACGTTTCAGGCTTGAGCCTTTTTTTCACTAATTGTTAGCCAAGGGAAACCTAGGTACTAGATAAGAAAATGGACAAAAAGATACACATTACACATGTTTTCCCATGCTTTTTAGCTGGTCTATTGGGACCAAAATGTGCACCTTTGCCTCAAAAGATGTACTTTTCCAGCGGCAAACTTCAAGCAACACTGCACTCAGACATACTTCAGGCTTGAGTATTTTTTATGTTATATTTTTAGCCAACGGAAAGCTGCATAAAACACGCATTATGTACATTTTCATGCATTTTTCTGCCGCTCCGAACAAAACCTATTGGGGCCAAAACATGCGCCTCTGCCCCAAAAGAAGCTTATGTACTTTTTCAAGAGACAGATCTACTGTACATGCAACACTGCACTCAGGCACGTTTCAGGCTTCAGCAAATATGTTTCAATTGTAGCCAAGGGAAAGGTAGTTACTAGATAAAGTACACAAGATATTCACATTAGGCATGATTTTTCTATGTTTTTTGGCGCTTTTCAGGTGCTCTCATTTAAGTCTATTGGGGCCAAAATGTGTGCCTCTGCCTCAAAAGAAACTCATGGACTTTTTCGAGTGTCAAGCTTTAAGCAAACACTGCATGTGGGCATGTTTCAGGCTTGAGCATTTATTTTTTATTTTTAGCCAATGGAAAGTTTGTTATCGGGTAAGAAAATCTGCAAAAACAACAGGCGGTGCATGCATTTGCATGCATTTTTCTGCCACTCCAAATCCATTAAGTCCAAAAAGTGCACCTCTGCCCCATTAGAAGCTCATGTACTTTTTTTTTAGCAACAGGCTTGAAGCAACACTGCACTCAGCTGCATATCAGGCTTCAGCATTTGTTTTTTTTTATTTTTAGCCAATGAAAGCTAGTTACTGGGCACAAACAGTAGAGCTGCTAGCAGAGGCGTAACTAGAACCTTCAGGGCCCCGGTGCAAGAAATTATGAAGGGCCCCCCTGGCCACAGCTCCTTCCCTCTTCCAGCTGATCCTGAGGCCCTTTACTCCCATTGCGGGTCCCTTTACTATGGTCCTGCAGCAGGCCCTCTTTCTGCCATCTTGGTTCCTCTAAATGCCATCCCCACCATCCCTCCTATTCAGGTGTACAAGGGAGGCACATGGGCCCCCTGGAGCATGGGGCCCGGTTGCAATCGCAACCTCTGCAACCCCTATCGTTACGCCCCTGGCTGCTAGTGTGATTACTCTGGTTTGCTCTGAGTTTCACAAGCTGTGGGTTTGACTGCTTCCCCATGCCTTCTGGATGGTTCTGGAAAGTAGTGGGCTGGGTGAGTCAAACCTCAATTCTGAATATGTATGTGGACCAAGCCAATCCTGGTGGGGGGGGGGGTATTAGACTTGGAGCAGAGGGGTTCTTGTCCAGGAGAAGATCCCAGCCTGAAGGGCTGCTGCCCCTCTGAGCAGTCCAGCTGTGTGTCTTCATTTGCTCATCGAGGTCCAAGCTGTGCTAGCTGGGGAACCTAGTCTACTGAACTTTGGTGGGGATTTAGGGATTTTATTTTTGGGATCTGGTTTGAAGAGTTCACGGGAGACTATATTTTTTAGCCAAGGGAAATTTAGTTTCCAGACAGGAAAACCCTTCAATTGAAGTCTATGGAAAAACATGGCAGGAACAATAAAAGGTAACATGTTTCGCACTAAGTACGGCACTTTCCCAAGTTTGAGTTTAGTTTGAGTAAGTGCTGTATTTAGGGAGAAATGCGTTATTGTTCCTGCTATGCCTGTGGTGTGATTTTGATACTATAATAAAGATATGGAGGTGTGCAGCAAATTTCCAGACTGTTTTTCTGTGGTCTTAGACGAGCTGTGCAGCACCCTCAAGTTACACTCGCAGCAAGGAGGCTTTGAAAGTTCACCTGGAGCAGCACTCAGCTTGTTCTATGGAAATCTATTGGGGCCAAAATGTGTGCATCTGCCTCAAAAGAAGCGTGTGTACTTTTTGTGTGTTGCCTTTAAAGCATCACTGCACATGGGCATTTTTCAGGCTAGGGCATTTATTTTTTAATTTTTAGGCAATGGAAATTTAGTTACTAGGCAAGAAAACACACAAATAATTAACATTATGCATGTTTTCCAATGCGTTGCGGGTGTTTTTCAGACACTCCCATGGTGCACCTCTACGTCAGAAGAAGCCTATATACTTTTTTGGAGTGTCGCATTTCAAGCAACACTGCACTCCCATGGTGCACCTCTACGTCAGAAGAAGCCTATATACTTTTTGGAGTGTCGCATTTCAAGCAACACTGCACTCTGGCACATTTCAGGTCTCGGCATTTGTTTGTTTTATTTTTAGCCAATGGAAAGCTAGTTACTGGGCAAGAAAAGGTAAGCAGTAGAGCTACTTGTGTGATTACTCTGGTCTGCTCTGAGTTTCACAAGCTGTGGGTTTGACTGCTTCCCCATGCCTTCTAGATGGTTCTGGAAAGTAGTGAGCTGGGACAGTCAAACCTCCAATCTGAATATTTATGTGGTCCAAGCCAATACTGGTGCTGAGAGTCATAGACTTGGAGCAGAGGGGTTCTTGTCCAGGAGAAGATCCCAGCCTGAAGGGCTGCTGCCCCTCTGAGCAGTCCAGCTGTGTGTCTTCATTTGCTGTACTAGCTGAGGAGCCTATTCTACTTAACTTTGGTGGAGCTGATTTAGGGATTTCCTTTTTGGGAGCTGGTTTGAAGAGTTCACGGGAGAAATGTCTGGCTGATATTGTAAGGAGACATCCAACTATCCAGAGACATTTGTGAGTACAGACCGGTGTGTGACATCCCAGTGACAGTGTGCTGCTGCTATCCCTCTTGCAAAAGAGTTTGTACTAAAAGTGGACATTGCTATGGGGTCCCTGTGTAGCTCAGCCCAACATTTCCTGCTGCAAGGACTGTGCTAAAAAGCTTTAGGGGGATGATAGGAGTCCTCAAGTTACTACTTAACATTACTGGAGTATCCTATGGTTACCCTGCACACTTCCAAGTTCAAGTTTTCAGTAAAGCATTAAAAAAAGAATACCCATAGACAGGGGCGTATCATGAAATTAGTGGGCCCGTGTGCAAGCCCACACGCTCCGATAATCCCCGGATGTCAACCAGGGACAGATCATCCTTACGTGCAGTGTTTGTCAGAGCACTGTGGGCCCCCCCACCCCTCGGGGCCCGTGTTCAGTGAACACCCTGCACCCATGGATGATACGCCACTGCCCATAGACTAATCATTGAGCCAGAAGAATGACTGAGCCGGTAAGCCTGGCTGCTGGTGGACTTATTGGGGAAAGAACCTTGGGCAGGCCAAATCAGCGGGCCCTTTCGGGGGGTAAATGCTACGGAAGCTCACATACTTTTTTGAGTGATGGGCTTCAAATTTCGAGTGACGCTACTCTCAGGTGTGAACAGACACCATTGAATATAAAGGAAACCCTAATGTCAAGAGTTGAAGCGCTTAAGGTGAAGCTTCCAGTCTTGCTTCAAGTTGCTCAGGTGGTGGCGGCACCACAATATATCATAAACAAGTAACTTCATGTACTTATATCATTACAAACTCAACACAGTTGAGTTGTACAATAAGATTATCTACAGGTCACTACATTCACATGTATATAAGAAAAACACAAAAAATAAAAATGCAAACTTTTTCCATCTTCTTAGCAAACCGCTCGGGTCTCCCAGTTTACAACCGAGCGGTGCGAGCCCACAAATTCTACCGCCGTCCGCTGATTGCACCAGTTATTGACCAATAAACTCCCAATCTACGTATACAATATATACATTATGGATCTACCTCAAAGTTTATATTATATATAAACTTTTTTATACTTCAAATGAAATATTTATACGGGTTGTAAAAAGAGTAATACTATAAAGCCTACTTCTCTAAGCCACAGGATGTAAAAATAAATAATAAAAAAGGCATGAATTCTGGATTACAATAGCATTAACATTATATCACTAGCAAGGAAAGCCTTTACACGCCGCGTGTATGGAAGCCAAGTTTATTTCCATAATAAGAACTGAAGAACTTTGAATTTTAATTTATAGGCGCGCGGATGGCGAGCCTTTTCTTTCAGCGCATAAATTCTGCAACAGGGATTGTCAGTCACAACGAGCTGTAACGCGAAGACGAATCGCAACGGTAAACAATAGCAACCAATAATTAAGTGAACGCAATTAGCTTTCTTTGAGCTCATCCACACGCAAAAACATAATTGGAATGGAATGGTTTTACGCCGTATGGATTTGATTGTTAAAACCGCTTGTGCGATATCTAAATCTAAATCGGTCTTTAAAGCTGAACTCCGGGGTGGGTATAAAAGCATAAATTAATACATCCAGGTACTCATTATTACATCATACATAAAAATGGAAAAAAAATCAAGTTAAAAAATATAATAAAATATTAAAAAAAAATACAATACAAATCTAAATAAAAAAAATATATACACTATATATATATATATATATATATATATATATATATATATGTGTGTGTATATATATATATATATATATATATATATATGCATACATTTTTTTTCCTCTTACCTGTTACCATCCTCTTCCAGTCCCTGTACAGCAGAACTCAGACTTGGAGAAGCAGCACAAAAAACTAAACAGTTGTGCTAATGTGGCAATAAGGAACATGCTGAAATGAGTCTGTACATCAGTCTGCTGCTGCTGCTTCTCCTTCTACTGTCCAATCACAGGCTAGGGTGTGGACCATAGGTTTGTGCACAGGGTGTGGCGGATGTGCCTAATCACCCCATGCTGTGCCGATTCCCTCTGGGCTTCCTGATGCCCTCCCTCTGCAGTACTGCCAGCTTCCCTCCTCTCCTATCCCGCTGGCTACTACGGGGGATGTTTCAGAATGGAGAGAAGAGGAAGGGGCTGGTAAATATTTCATTTACCAGCTCCTTCCTTTTCTAAATGAACACAGGGATTGATCTGTACAGGTCACTCCTGTGTTCATTCTTAACTGAACCATAGTAAACTATGTTTGTGTGCCGCTCAGCACAGAGCATTTCTTCACTGTCCAGTGCAGCTAAGGCTGCAGAGAAAGAGACTGGGGGAATCTTTGTCCTCAGTCCCTTTCTCTGTCCCAAAATTGAGACATCACAGGTCTGTTTAGACCAGGGATATGCAATTAGCGGACCTCCAGATGTGGCAGAACTACAAGTCCCATGAGGCATAGCAAGACCCTGACAGCCACAAGCATGACACCCAGAGGCAGAGGAATGATGGGATTTGTAGTTTTGCAACAGCTGGAGGTCCGCTAGGAGAAGAGAGGTAAGACTTTGTAGGGGGCATCATCGGTCGCCCT
>BLSH010258666.1:1657737-1684538 GCA_018402905.1 Glandirana rugosa | reverse complement strand
AACACCCAAGCGATCCGATTCTGGTGCAGACCAGAAAAGGGTCCTGCACGAGTTTGGTCTGAATGCGATGACTAGTCCATTAAATCCCTTTTGCTACAAAGGGACTTTGCTCTGTTGTATACAGCCTGCTAGATAGTTCTACTGACAGTCTGCTACATAGTTCTATTAACCACTTCAGCCCCGGAAGGATTTCCAGCTTTAGGACCGGAGCACTTTTTGCGATTCGGCGCTGCGTCGCTTTAACTGACAATTGCGCGGTCGTGCGACGTTGCACCCAAACGAAATTTGCGTCCTTTTTTTCCCACAAACAGAGCTTTCTTTTGGTGGTATTTGATCACCTCTGCGTCATTTCTGATCGCCGCTATAAACAAAAGAAGAGCGACAATTTTGCAAAAAAAAAACAATTTTCTTACTTTTTGCTAAAATACAAATCCAAAAAAAATATATAAAAAAACATTTTTTTTCACCGTTTTTGGCCGATTTATATTCTTCCTCATATTTGCGATAAAAAAAATCGCAATCGGCGTTTATTGATTGGTTTGCGCAAAAGTGGTCGCATTTACGGATGATGAGAATTCATTTTTGGGGTTTTTATTTTTTTTTATTTTTTACTAAAAATGGCAGCGATCTGCGATTTTTAGCGGTACTGTGATATTGCGGCGGACATGTCGGAATGTTTTGACACTTTTTTGGGACCATTGGCATTTATACAGCGATCAGTGCTATAAAAATGCACTGATTACTGTGTAAATGCCATTGGCAGTGAAGGGGTTAACCTGCAGGGGGCGCTCTAAGGGTTAACTATGTTCCCTGGGCGTGTTCTAACTGTAGGGGGACTTGCCTAGCTGGGGAAAGGAAGTGGTCACAGCCTTCACTTACAGGAAGGCTGTGATCACTTCCCTTCCCCCTCACACAGAGCGGAGGTCCGTGTTTACATACACGGACCTCCGCTCATTCGCTCCGGGGGGGGCATCGCGGGTGGCCGGCGGCAATCGAAGCCGCCGGACCCGCTCCCTGGACCCCCCGGACACAGTGAGCGTGCGCGCGCGCTCACAGTGGCTCTGTATCGCGGCCGCCGTCGTATGACGGCGATTCGCGTTACAGAGCCACATTGTCGCCGTCAATTGCCGATCAGCCGTCGGCAAGCGGTTAAAGAGGAAATAGACTCTGCTTTTTTCTTTTTTTTTATTTACCTGCAAAGTAAAGGCACCACTACATTGTCCGTGCTCCCTGGTCTGGGGTGACCCACTCCTGCTGTGATTAGACACAGTGGGAGCCAATCAGCAGGAGCCAATCAGCAGGAGCCAATCAGCAAGGTTGCTGGCCACCCGTGATCGTTCTCGGGAATGACAGAACAGCGGTCTGCCTATGTAAACAAGGCAGACTGTCATTCTGTCATAGACAAAGAGAGAGATCTGTGATTCCTAGTCTCTGTCTAGTGTCAGCATCCCCCACACAGTTAGAAAGCACTCCAAGGGAACATATTTAACCCTTTGATTGCCCCGGATGTTAACCCCTTCCCTGCCAATGTCATTTATACAGTGACAGCACTTTTTTTTAGCACTGATCACTGTATTGGTGTCACTGGTCCCCAAAAAGTGTTACTTAGTGTTCAATTTGCCCGCTGCAATGTTGCCGCCATTACTAGTAAAAAAAAATGTAAAAAGTCCCTAAATCTATCTCATAGTTTGTAAACGCAATAACTGTTGCGTAAACCAATCAATATACGCTAATTGGGTTTTTTTTTTACCAAAAATATGTAGCAGAATACATATTGGCCTAAATTTATGAAGAAATTTGATTTTTTACATACTTTTATTGGATATGTTTTATAGCAGAAAGTAAAAAAAAAAATATTTTAACTGCTTAAGGACCGCCCCATGTACATATACTGTAGCAGGGTGGCCCTTTAGCACGAAACCACGTACCTGTACGTGATTTTTTTTCTTCCAGGTCTGGGGTGCACAAGTGCACCGCCGGCGGCCCACTCCTGCTGTGATTGGACACAGCGAGAGTCAATCAGCGGATCTGATATCCGCTAGGACCCACCAATCGTTCCTGAGGCAGACAGAACGGTGGTCTGCCTACCTAAACAAGGCAGATCACTGTTTTGCGACAGGAGAACACAGAGATCTTGTGTTTCTGCTAAGCAGTACAAGCACCTCCCCCACAGTTAGTAAGCACTCCCTAGGGGCACAGTTAACACTTTCATTGCCTCTGATGTTAACCCCTTCTTTGCCTATGTTATTGTGACAGTGCATATTTTTTTAGCACTTATCACTGTATTAGTGTCACTGGTCCCCAAAAAAGTGTCAAAAGTGTTACTTAGTGTCCAATTTGCCCGCCGCAATGTCGCTGCCCCGCTATAAGTCACTGATCGCCGCCATTATTAGTAAAAAAAAATATGTAAATATCCCTTGTGACAGTAATAGGCAGTGACAGGTACTCTTTATGGAGATATCTGGGGTCTATAAGACCCCATATCCCTCCTCTGCACTCAAAAGCATTCAAAACACCAAGTTTGGTTCTTTTGAATGCTTCTGATTTTTAAAAAAATGCCGCAGAGTAAACCGGAAGTGATGTCATGTCCTCACTTCTGGGTTACTATCACCAACAGCCGATCCGCTGGATGGGAAGTGTACACCCATGGTAAAACTGGAAATTAAGCCTCAAAGTGTTACTAAACCCACAACAGTAAAATCAGTCTGTATATGCAGAATAGCATGCTTGCTATACTCACTGTGTAACTTAAGGGGTTAATCCTCTGTATTGTGTAAAAAGACTGATCTTGTATGGCCAGAGACTTCCTTCTTGCCCTGTCTACTATATTAGACTATACTATACTATAGTACATGCAGGCAGGGTGGAAAGGTTGCACATCCTCTGTTCGATCTTCCTGTTTCACATGGACACAGACTGCAGTGCATTTCTAGAGGCAGTGATTGTTTATTTGTGAACTGAGCATGTCATTGGCAAAGCACCAATCACCGCTGGCCGGATTGTGGGTGAAGGGTCACTGATGCAAAGGAAGTTACATCATCAGAGAGTGAAATCTCCTCCAATATGAACACTGTGGAAGCCCTGGCTCCACTTTGCATTTGCATTTGCAGTTTATCACCTGACTGCAATATACAGATGAAAAAAAAAAAAGTATATAGCAGCAGTATTTTGATATAAAAAGAAGATTTAGAAGCTGTGTGCACTGTTGGGGGGGGGGGGGTGAATTGTTTTTACTTTGCTGGGTTTAGTAGCACTTTAAGATACATACAAGAAGTACAGCCACCTTCTTCAGTTTTACAGCATAACAATCAGGCAACTACCATTTACAAAAGGAGAGGTCAGCTTTGGCAACTATGCAGACTCTGATGTCAGTGCAATTACTTATTCAGCAAACTTGATGCTCCCTCTTAAAGAGGAAATAATCCCTGCTGTAAACACTAATGGGTTTACTTCCTTATATTCACCCTGCAATGTAGAATCATAATAGGCTAGTATGCATTGCATACTAGCCTATTATGTGCCACTTACCTGCCATCGCCGCCCGCGCTGTCCCCACAGCAGGGAGCATCCATCTTCACCCCTCTTCCTTCCGGGGCCGCAAACTCCGGCGCTGTCACTGGCTGGAGTCGCGCGACGTCACTCCCGCGCACCGCCAATTGCAGCACACTGTCAGTGGTGAAACGCCACGGAGGCCGTTTCTTCACTGCGCATGTGCCCAATGACGTCGGCACATGCCAGTATAGCGTATATCTCCTAAACCGTACAGGCTTACCTGTAGTTTAAAGTGGTTGTCAAGAGTTGACAACCACTTTAATTGGAGAGCTTAATGTGATTGTAAGGCTTCATTTTTTTTTTTTCTTTAAAATAACAAACATGTCATACTTACCTTCCTCTGTGCAGTTGGTTTTGCACAGAGTTGCCCCGAACCTCTTCTTCTGGGGTCCTCCAGCGGCATTCCTGGGACCTCCTCCGCATCCAGTGACCCGTCAGGGAAAGCTTCTCTGGGGTCACACGTGCGGGCGCGCTCCCGTGTCCTGCTGTTTGCATGTATTCACACAAACAGCGGGACTCGGCACCCGCGTCACTGGACCTGATTGACAGCAGCGGGAGCCAATGACTCCCCTGCTATCAATCCAGCCAATGAGGATCCGAGACACCGGCTGGAGCGGATTCCTCGTAGCCGCCGCTGGAATGAATGGGCTCAGGTAAGTAAAAGGGGGGCTCTGGCGGGGGGGGGGGGTCACTATTTAGAAATTGTTTTTTACCTTAATGCATAGAATTCATTAAGGAAAAAAACCATGAGACTTTACTATCACTTTAAGTTCAAACTCAGCTAAGAGGGTATGTCAGACCTTTGCAGAGAGACTACTGCTTCCTCACAGAGAGCAAGGGTCCTTCTCTTCAGCACGCTGGCAGGGGACAGGCTTTTGTAGTCAGGCTGTGGCTGCTTTCTAAAGAAAGTAAGCTGTGAGACTTTGCATGACTTTTGTTTTGATGCACCTGAAAGGTTTTAAGAAAAAAACAAACAAACATATTTTTATATAAATCGAATGCACCAGGTATCTTTTCATTACTCAGGAGTGGTGATTTACAACCAAGCACATTCAATTGAGAAGTTTGAATTTTTGTTGCATTGAAATGCTCTCCTAACGATGATCCCACTCCTGTGGTTCTACAAGGAAATCAAAAAATAAAACAAAATTGGTGCTAAGAAAAACGCGCTCACACACTCCCCTGTTCCCTTCTTTACCTGATGCCGGTTTTTGGCCTTCCTGAGCTTCAATTATCTAGTATGCCAGAGGACTGGATGACATAAAACCTCCTCTTCAGTCATTTCTCAAATGTGAACGGAAAAGGAAATTTTTTTTTTCCTTTTTTTTTTTGACAGCTGGTTTTAAAACTCCAAAATAACTTCATCCATGAGGGCTTTTCAAATAGCACAAGTAAATTACTTCTGCGAAAAAAGCGAGAGGTGTATGCAAAGATCAAACCGTTACCGGCTAAACCTTCTCCTAGAAATAAGGAATAATAGCCGAGAAGACTTCCTCTCCCTATTCTAAAGTACAACTTGAAGGAAACAAAAAAAAATCAAAAACATTTACACTAAGACTACAACTTCCATTAATTCAGATGTGACACGTAAAAAAAAAAAAAATCTGGCCATTATATCTGGAATGGGAACAGAAGAGCCCAGGATGTACCTTCAAGCTGTCCTCATTTTGCCAGTGCAGTTCAGATTCTTCGATACCTGAAAACACTAGTACAAGGCTTAATACAAAATTGTAGGTTTTGACAAAATTAGTCCACCCATTTCAGTGATATCCGGAGACCGTTGGGTTGAGTTAGGTTAGGCAGGGGCATAACGGGGTGCGATTGCAGCTGGGGCCTGTGTGCCTCCCTTGTACACCTGGATAGGAGGGATGGCAGGGGCGGCATTAAGAGGAACCAATCTCCTCCATTTTCCTCCTAATGGAGGAGATTGGTTCCTCTCTATGCTGTCCCCGCCGCCCCTCCTATCCAGTTTACTTGTCTTCTGCTGTTCCCAGGGTCCCTGTGTGCTTCCCTGGGCCCCCCCACAAAGCTGCTGTCCCCCCCCCCTCCTCTCTCCTGCCAGCTGCTGTAGAAGAGGAGTCATGATGGAGAGATGGGAACGGGTCAGTAAATTTGTCATTTACCGGCTCCTTCCTTTTCTGAATGGACAGAGTCAGTGATTGGTACCAATTGGTTCATTCATATCTGAAGCATAGTAAACTGTTTTTACTACACTTCCATTTCTGAATGAATGGGAGGCTCGGTGCACAGCTATTCCTGTCCATTCATTCTGTGCAGCTGAGGTTACACAGATGGGAATTGAGGGCTCAGGTTTGTTTAGACCCCCGATATCTCATCAAAGCCCTCCAACAGAGCTCCTAAAACAAATTGTAAAAAATAATAAAAATAAAATTGTAAAAGAAACAAAATGAAATGGTAAAAAAATAATAAAATCAAAATAAAAATTAAAAACTACTGACACCAGTGAGGGAACTATCAGCATTGCAAAGGTTTCAATTGTGACTGGGCCCTGGCATTTCATCATCTGCAGAACTTGTGAAAGGGCCCCGCTGCGGGACCGTAATAAAGGGACCCATGATGGGAGTAAAGGGCCCCAGGATCAGCAAGAAGAGGGAAGGGCCCTGGCCAGGGGTCAGGGGGGCCCTTCATAATTTCTTGCACCAGGGCCCTGAAGGTTCTAGTTACGTCTCTGAGGTTAGGTCTACATGGGTTCAAGAATTTTTGTTCTTTATTAAGGGATTGATCTCCTAGTCTAGATGGCTACTAGATGGCATATCAATCTGGATGTCACACCACCTCCTCAAACTCAACATGTCCAAAACAGAGCTCATAATATTTTCTCCCCCACGTGCCTCTTCCGTTGACTTCTGTGTCAAAAGCAATGACACAATTATCCACTCATCCCCGCATGCCAGGGTGCTAGGCAGGGCCGCTGATAAGGCAGTACATCTGGTCATGTTGTACTGGGCCCAGGCCTCATCAGCTAAACAGGGGGGCCTGGCATAGCTTTATTGTTCATTTTTGTCTAAATTAATACATTGATTTTACTAGACCATACCACTGATCCTACATGCTTACGAGGGCTTAAATTAAATTTCCCTGGGGCCCATCACGTCAACAGAGGGTCCCAGGAGGTAGGAGCAGAGGAGGAACTTTTCTTTTCATTTTTCAGGGTGTAGGCGGATAAAGTCAGTGCCACTGTAACGCTGCACCTTGGTGGGTGGGGGAGCCCCATCAGGAAGGCTATTCGGGACCAAATGATTGCTAACAACAGCCCTGGTGCTAGGTGTTATCCTGGACTCTGAACTCTCCTTTCAGCCCAATTTTCAATCACTTTCCAGGGCTTGCCGCCTCAACCTCCACAATATCTCTAAAATTCGTCCCATCCTAACCAATGAAACCATAAAGCTCTTAATTCACTCCCTGGTTATCTCTCGCCAATGACTACTGCAACTCCCTCCTCATTAGCTTAACTTTAAATAGGCTCTCCCCCCTTCAGTCCATCATGAATGCTGCAGCAAGACTCATCCACCTTACAAACCACTCAGAGTCTGCCACCGCTCTCTGCCAATTTCTCCATTGGTTGCCACTCGCCAAACAAAATAAATTCAAAATGCCAACCAAATCGTCCTCTTCGTTCCTCCCAAGATCTCCTGCTCTCTAGCCCCCTCATCCCCTCCTCCCATATCTGTCTCCAGGACTTCTCCCGAGCATCTCCCACCCTTTGGAATTCCCTACCCCAATCTGTCAGACTGTCTCCAACTCTATCCACTTTTAGCAGATCTCTTCAGTAAAGCCTATCCTGCCCACACCTAACAACTGTATTTTCATTTTCTCCATCAGCTCACCCCCCACAGTTATTACCTCTTGTATTACGTGACCCTCCCTCCTAGATTGTAAGCTCTAATGAGCAGGGCCCTCTGATTCCTCCTGTATTGAATTGTATTGTAACTGTACTGTCTGCCCTAACGTTGTAAAGCGCTGAGCAAACTGTTGGCGCTATATAAATCCTGCATAATAATAATAATACTAGAGATGGCTAATGGCTTCTGCCATGCAACTAAATTACAGGATTCATACGAGACTGGTTGCTCAATTGCACTGCAGAAAATCTTTTATGGGTCGGTGTTGACGGACTTTGGGTTTGTGCTCAAGGGCAAATGAGGCTTGTATTTAAAATCAATCATAGAGGCTTCTAATGTCATTCATCGTCCATCTTCAGGTGCATTTGACCCATGGTTGGCCCATTGCTGGCCTGTGCATGACCTCATTCTAAGCTGCTTCAATTTGCTGCGAGCTGCTGCTACATTCCTATTGACTTCAATGGAGAGAGAAGCAATTCTGAGGCAAACAAAAGCCCAGGGGCACGGGCCCTGACATAGCAGTTCACAGAAAGTGGTTGAGGGGTGGTAAAACCTTACAGTTGAGCCAATTATTTCTCTGCCTCCTAAATGCTCCCCCTTTAGCTACAGAGGTAGCAGCTGAAGGTGTACACATGCTGCAGTAACAATGCTTTGCTTCATGGCTGCGGCAGGAATTGTTCTCACCAGTGCTGGGTCAAGGTCATCCAGCGCCCAGGGCAAAGATGCCAGACTGCGTCCCCTTCCCTTAGGGTTAGGGTCAGGCACCCCCATCCCTGCAATAAATCATTGCGTCCAGGGCAGCTACCCCCTCATGCTCACCTCTTGTCCCGACCCTGATTCCGACTGTTGCTTTTGGCGGGCATAGCACCCACTGAGTACGATCCATTCAAGTGAATAGGGCCGCTCTGTAAGTGCTATGCAACCATGACTGCATACAGAAAGATTAAAAAAAAAACATTCAAAAGATATTTATATTGCAATTTCTTGAAAAATGCATTGGGAGCAATGAGGAGGCAACATTTAAAGTTGGTTTATATTTCATTCTTTTCTTCTACTTTAGGACCAAACCTGCTTAGAGAGTGCACCAAGGTTCAAATGTAAGAGAAATGTCAAAGTGTATGAACGTACAGGCATTTTTTTTCTTTTAAGTGTTCAATAGAGTGGGACAGTTTTGTTTTTTCTTCCCTCCACTTCCTCTACTGGACATACAATAATAAATTAAAGGAGATCTCTCCAAAGTAAAGGGAAATCCCCTCTTAGACAGTAGGCACTGGAACTGGTGTGACCACTGGAAGATTCTCCTCTTTTCCTTTAGAAACTGTAAAATTTTGGATTTCCCATCATGTTGGTCCCAATGACAGTGGTCACTGGTGTTGTGCTTAGATTCAAGTTTGGGTTCGCTTTGAATCGGTAAGTTATTTGTCATTGCTGGGTCAATGAACTGCAAGTGGGAGTTTCTCCACCCTGCGGTTAATGTACACAAAGGGCCAGGGATGCTTGTGTGACATCACTGACCTAATAAGGCCACATGGCCATAATTGGCTAATGTCAATCCAGTTCGGACCGAACCTAAGCTCATCTCCATTGGTCACCAATAGGGATGGGCACATGGCCATGTTAGGGCAATGTCAATCCAGTTCAGACCAAACCCAAGCTCACTCTTATTGGTTACTAAAAGGGATGGGAGCATGGCCATATTAGGCTCATGTCAACCTTGATCAGACCAAATCCAAGCTCATCCCTATTGGCCATCAATAGGGATGGGCTCATGGCCATATTAGGCCAATGTAAACCCAGTTCTGACCAAACCCAAGCTCAGCCCTATTGGTCACTAATAGGGATTAGCACATGGATATATTAGGCTAATGTTAACCCAGTTCAGACCAAACCCAAGCTCATCCCTATTGGTCACCACACATGACCATATGAAGCCAATGTCAACCAGGTTCAGACTGAATCCAAGCTTATCTCTATTGTTCACCAGGACAAATAGAGCAAATCTCCCCACACAGTAAAAAAAACCCAACAAGGGTTCTAACCATTTTCTGCCCCATTCAAAATCAAAAAGAGGGTTTGAGCTTTTACCATACTTCAACTATATTTAAAATGGAGTCAAGTTCACTTTAACCTGGCAGCACCAAAGTGAAATGCAACTGATTATCCTGGGTCACTGTACTTTGTACGCCATCGCTGTGCTCTTGTGAGCTTTACTGAAAAAGTTTGCTACTATCATATCCTATCTCCTATGCAGTGCATTGTACGGCGGTTCTTCTCCAGCCGCTTGTCTCTACATATTAAGGATGACATCAAGCATGTCATGGCCACATTGAAATTAGTTGGTGACTAAACATAAGCTCGGAATAAAGGAGAGATAGAAAATAGTTCAGCACTCTTTTTAATGTGGCAAGGTTAAAAGAACTCCACTGTCACTCCCAGGGGAGGGAGTAATTGAATTAAAATGAGAAGCAGGTTAGGCTCGGGCTCGTCTGAAGTAGAAAGGATTTTGACACCGATCTTGAAACAATGGTCTTTGAGACACAGCTCCTCGAGCGTCTGTGGTTTCTTTACTGCATGAAAGGAAAAGAGCCCTTTGACTGTCATACGCTATCCGGTTTAAGCGTTTGATGTGCCAGGGTGCCGATGTGGCATTTGCAACAAAATAAAAGTATATATTTTGTCATCTTATTTTATTTTTAAAATAAACTTTTTTTTTTTTAATTTTGTTTTAATTATTTTGTCTAAAGCTGGTTTTCCATTATTACTAGTAAGAATAATGTACAAACTTGTTTTGTAAATGGTTTACAAAATACATTCTGGGAAATGCAATAAAGTTACTTTCCTGGTGGCAGGTCCCTTTAGAGCAGAGGTTCCCCAACGTATTCGCCCCGTAGACCACTTGCCGTTTTTTTTTGTTATCCATAGACCCCCTGCCTGCCTAATATTGAATTTTCCTAAACTTATTAACTTCAAATGTGTTTTTGACAGCTGACACAGTGCTGCTCACTTTGATAGGGTTTTTTGTAGAGTAGACATTGTAAAGTGCTGCGTAAACTGTTGGCGCTATATAAATCACGTATAATAATAATAATAATAAAAAAAGAAAAACATGTACAATTTTTATTCATACCTTTATTGAAAAGACACAAAACTCAAGTAAATATTTGGATTTGGAATGAAACAAATCAGAACCTAGTAAAATTTATACATAAAATGAATACACAAATAATGCTGTTAATGGGAGGGATAAGCCTGATGCTCTGATAGCAATTGTTCAATATTTGGCTTCAAATCTCCACGTTCAGAGATTTGCAGTTGATTTCTTTTTTTTCGTAAGAAGATTGGTAGATAGGTACTTCATAAGCAGATAGGTACTTAAACAATTTTATGAAATATAATTAATATATATAAGTAATTTCTATGTCTAATATAAGTATTATATACACGCAATCTATGTTAGGTATAATAAGACATTTAAGGAACGCCTTAGGCCTCATTTACACTGCTGCTGGTAAACAGACGTCTAGAGGCATTTGGGCGTTTTTTTCAGCTGCCCCTGAACTTTCCTCTATGTTATCTTATCAGTACATTTACACAGGGTTCTCTAAGGTCGTGTCCAGGCAGTTGTGTTTAAAGGCTTTTTTTGGAATGCAAAAAAATGGGTTTAGATGCCAGTTCAGAGGCATTTGAAACGCTAAACAGCTTGTAAACGCTGCTAAACGCAGTAACTCGTGTCTAGGACCGTTTCGTTTACAGTTGCTGCCATTTGAAAAAAAAATACAATTTTTTTCTTCAAAAACGCTCCTAGACGCAAACGCCGCCAAACGACGTGTGCAAAACTCAGCAAAACGGCCGTTTTAGACGCCGGCTTCTAGCCGTCAAAAATAATCGTTCAGGGGAGGTTAACATAGCTTCCCGTGTAAATGGAGCATAAATGTTGATGATGACCTGCCTAAATGGGGTCCACTCACGTGGACGCCCATTTACATCTCATGCACCCCCAATATTTTTTTTTTTTGCTGACATGGACCCCCTGCAAGTCAAAATCGACCCCTGGGGGTCCATATAGACCACTTTGGGAATCCATGCTTTAAAGCCACCTGTACCAAATTCAGTCAAGCATTTGTGCCAATTTTGGTAAAACATTAGTGACAAATTCAGGTAAGTTCTAACCACCACTTCAAGAACCTGCCACTGGCTTCAACAGATTTGTAAATAATTAA
The DNA here is from genome assembly GCA_018402905.1 of Glandirana rugosa. Taxonomy (NCBI): domain Eukaryota; kingdom Metazoa; phylum Chordata; class Amphibia; order Anura; family Ranidae; genus Glandirana; species Glandirana rugosa. The sequence continues at coordinate 1,672,903 of BLSH010258666.1, read as the reverse complement.
TTAATTGTTAACCACTTGCCGACCGTGCACTGTAGCTTTACTGTGGGCTGACTGTGCAGACTCACATATATATATATATATATATATATATATATATATATATAGTGTATATATATATATATATATATATATACCTACCGTATATATATATATATATATAATATTGTCAAACATATTAGGACACCTGCCTTTACACACAAATGAACTTCAGTGGCATCCCAGTCTTAGTCCTTAGGGTTCAATATTGAGTTGGCCCACCCTTTGCAGCTATAACAGCTTCAACTTCCAGCTTCAACTCTTCTGGGAAGGCAGTCCACAAGGTTTAGGAGTGTCTATGGGAATGTTTGACCATTCTTCCAGAAGTGCATTTGTGAAGTCAGGCACTGATGTTGGACGGGAAGGTCTAGCTCGCAGTCTGCGCTCTAATTCATCCCAAAAGTGTTCTATCGGGTTGTCGTCAGGACTCTGTGAAGGCCAGTCAAGTTCATCCACCCGAAACTCGCTCATCCATGTGCTAACTGTGTGGGGGATGCTTTGCTTTGACTGGGGAAGAGAGAGGATCTGTGTTCCTGCTTAGCAGAAACAGAAGATATCCATCTTCCCCTCTGACAGAATAGCGATCTGCCTTGTTTACAAAGGCAGACTGCCATTCTGCCTCTCTTGGGAGAGATCACTGGGTGTGGGTTGCCGGCAGCGCGCACACACGCCCCAGACAGGGAAGAAGCTGCGACGTACAGGTACGGTCCGCCCTGCCGCAGTAAAAGTATGTGGGGTGGTCCGGAAGCAGTTAAAGTCCTATTTCCTCATCCACCTCTGTTTTCTTATTATATATTGGGGACGTGGTGTTGATTTTTCAACTGAGCTCTCTCTTTTTTCTGAATACCCTATTTGCCAACACTGATGTTATCTGTGAATGGACAAAAGGAGAAGGGGGGCAAATAAACAACGCCGTGGTCACAGTGGACCGTAAGTGTAGCAAAAGCTGTACTATCGGCCACCAATGAAAGTTTAACTATTATAAAGAAAGTACAGCGATCTTGCATACACCCGATGATGAGAGAGAACTTTTTATTACTAGGCACATTTTAATAATAAAACGTTTGGCCGGAGTTCTGCGTTGCTGAAAAATGTAATGGGCTTTATAAAGGCACACAAGCTTCCACATATACAGAGCTGCCGGGCCTAGCCATGCTCCTGAGTCCCATGTACGCATCTTCTCAGTCCCTTTGCTTTAGCATGCAGTCGGAGTCAGGGAGATACATAACAGTGAAGTATTGATGAACTTTCATATTTGCATTCAGGGAAAGATCCCTCTGGGGAGAGCGCAAAGCTTCAATTCAACTTCCCATTATCATCAACAGCAAGTTCAACCTTGTGGATACACAAAGTCGAGTGGCGCTGATTTAATGTCCCAGGGTGCACGGAGACTGATGGCCTTCTACACGTGAAGAAAGGACGGAAAAATGGCAAGCTTTATCTACTTTTACTTTCTTCTGAAACGGTAATGGATGGCTCCCAGAGCGGGCCCGGCTGTGTCTTGAGCTGTAGACGAAGCAGCATTTTTAAGGTGTTTTCTGCTTTATTTTCCCATTCAATCCCCTGGAGGGATTTAAACTAGCTGTTATTCTGAAAAAGACAAACCAGTAAGCCCCCCTAATAACGTTTCGAATGTATCTGTGCCCTTTAGTTATTTTTTTAAATATTGATAAATTACCTGTTGATCCTAGTTCTTGGTGGAAATGATCTATAGGCTCACCAAGCTTTGGCAACAGTACCACAAGTTCCAGATTAGGGGCAACTGATAATAATACCAAGCCCCTTGGCTTCTTCTCTTTTTGCAGCACTGCTGCTCAGGCCTTTTGGGTTGGTCCCAGGGTTGCCACCTCATCCCTTTAAGACCGAACACATATTAATTACACAGGTTCTGTGACTGATTAAGGTGGTAATTAAACTCACTTGGTGCCTCATCTGCATTAAATTAGCCTCAGAACCTGTGTAATTTATATGTGTTCGGGTTTAAAGGGATGAGGTGGCAACCCTACTTGGTCCTCCAGGCCAACTAGCAGCACACCTGTTCACAGGTACAACAGCTGCATCTTACTAAGCTATCTTGAGACACCAGTCCCCTCAAAAGAGCCTGGAGCTTTGGCCAGGCCTTTGAATATAAAAGATGCGCACACCTGCAAACACACAGCTTGTCAGTCTTCATTAGGGCCTGGACACGGGGTTGGAGGCTTCATCCCTGTCAATACTCTTTGAAGTCTCTGAACTGCAAACTCCAATCCAGCAAGTACCAAACCTGGGGCAAAATGTAAAATCAACTTCCTCTGCTCAGTGCACACGTTGTGAAGCCCCCACTCTGCATTGATGAGAACCCTGTGTCATTTTTGCCTACTTGAACACAGTGTCAGGGCCTCGCACTGCCTGTATTTCTTGGCATTGAAGACACCATTGATTGGCAAGGACTGTAGACTCAATGGTCAGTCAAGGAAACTTAATGCAGCAGATGAAAGACACATCATGCTTACTTTCCTTCGACGTGGGAAGATGTCCAGCACTGCCATCAGCACAGAACTGGTGGAAACCAGTGAGACACAAGTACACCCATCTACTGTCTGGAGAAGTCTCGCCAGAAGTGGTCTTCATGGAAGAATTGTGGCCAAAAAGCCATACCTCTAATGTGGAAACAAGCTAAAGTGACTCAACTATGAGGAAAACATAGGAACTGGGGTGCAGAAAAATGGCAGCAGGTACTCTGGACAGTTGAGTCAAAATGTGAAATATTTGCTTGTAGCAGGAGGAAATTTGTTCATAAAGGGCTGGAGGGTGGTAGAATACTGAGTGTCTGCAGGCAACTGTGAAGCATGCTTGAGGTTCCTTGCAAGTTTGGGGTTGCATTTGCAAATGGAGTTGGAGATTTGGTCAGGATCAATGGTGTCCTCAATGCTCAGAAGTACAGGCAGATACTTATCCATCATGCCATACCATCAGGGAGGCATGATTGGCCCCTAATTTATCCTGCAGCAGGACAACCACCCAAACATGCAGCAAAATTCATTAAGAGAACTATCTTTAGTGTAAAAAAGAACAAGGAGTCCTGGAAGTGATGATTTGACCCACCCAGAGCCCTGATCTCAACATCATGGAGTCTGTCTGGGATTATATGAAGAGACAGAAGGATTTGAGGCAGCCGACATCCACAGAAGATCTGTGCTTAGTTCTCCAAGATGTACATAGAAAAACCTACCTGCCGAGTTCCTTCCAAAACTGCATGCAAGTCTACCTAAAATAATGGATGCTGTTTTGAAGGCAAAGGGGGGGGGGGGGGGGTCACACCTGCCTAAAACGTTTGCACAGTACTGTATATATACTGTATATAAAAAGAATGGGGCACACGGGAGTCAGTTGGTGTTCAGCATTGTCATTGACTCCAGCACCATGGACAGCGCACTATATAGATCTTACATTATATCAGCCTGTGTGCTGCTGATGTGCCCCGGCCCAGTACTTTGTAAGTTACGTATTGCTCATTTTATACAGAAAATTATTTTTTCCTATAGTTTGCATTTACATTTAATAAAGGTAGTCAAGTTAGCCAGTCTAAAATATTAGAATGTAAGCTCCTTCACCGGTCAGAGATTTATGAAATTAGTGCAATGTTATCTGTAAAGCAATGTGGAAAAAATGGCACTTCTATATCAATAAAAAGCAATTAAAAGAGATGTCCCCTGTCACCTCTAAAACTGAGAACCGAGGGATCGGAAACCGCCAACCGCTCGGTTCTTACAGCTCCCCGAGAAAAGAGCTGGTGACTGTCCGTCATCGCTGTCTGCTCTGCCCCCCCCCCCCTTGCTCACAGGAGCGTTGGGCTGTGGAAGGGCGGGAGCGGCTGGCTCAGGCTCTCAGCGGCTTGCTGTGAGGCTGAGCCGAGTGCCGGTCCAGGCATGTGGGCGGATCCCAATTCCATTGTCGCGATCTTGCCAGAGCCTAAACCTGCTCTGTGATGTTATCCGACAGCGTAATTCTTTAATGAATTAAACTGCATGTGAAACCCAATTAAAATTTCTCATTGGAAAGTCTCACCTGGGCTCTGTTTATTGCTACAATTTATTCTAGAAAGTTCTTACTTGTTAACTTCATGTTTTAGCTTCTCCTCTTCTACACAAGAGACAGATTGAATCCAATTAACCAGCATGGCATGTTTTTTTTTAAAGGAGACTTCTACTAAGAAAAGTTGAAGGCTGACGCACCTTATAAATGTAGCCAGGTGCTGGATTACAGAAACATGGAGAAGGAGCCATTGTACTCTTTACAATCATTTTCTGCTGTTATGCTGAAGGTTGTGTTGCACTCAGCAGTCAGCAGAGGGAGAACTATAGCCATGAAAGCCTATGGATTTCTATGCAGAACGCTGAGGATCATGGGAATTGTAGTCTAAAACATCATTCACAGAATGGGACTTATGGACCTTTGCAATACAGTTCCCATAGGACATTGAGGAGGAAGGGGAGTGGTGGAACAGCTTTTACCAGACTGTACCGGAAACCTATTCTTCTTTGAAGTCAGGGAGCCAAGGTGTGCAAATTGGTCTCCAGATTATCCGGGGCGAGTGACCAGAGACTGAGACCTGGGGGTGGAGGCACCCAGGGTAGCACACCATGGACCACAGCGATCATATGTGTGCTGTTGCCACAGGGAAAACAAAGCATCCACTCACCCTCTACTTCTCACTGCTGATCACCAGTGGGATTCTGTGGAGAGACTGAGGGGGCCCCCTTTCTACAGAAAGAGGTCACTGCAGCATCCTGGGAGCAGTGAGAGGGCATTTGCCTACAGCTGGTACAGCTGGCTGATACAGCTGGCAGGGACTGAGCCATTGAGAACATGACACCAAGTATACCTAATCCATACCGCACCGTATACCACACTTATTCCAAACCTAGACTGCACCTATACCAACCCTATGCCGCATTATACCAAACCTTTACTGCATCTGAACCACATCTACCTTGCACCTGTAACAAGACTATACCCTACCTATACTGCTAGCAGGGACTGAGCCACTGAGAACATGGCACCACATGTAACCAATCCATATCGCACCCATACTGCACCCTATGCCGCACTTATTCCAAACCTAGACTGCACCTATGCCAACCCTATGCCGCATTAAACTGGTTCTTTACTGCATCTGAACCACATCTACCTTTCACCTGTACCGAGACTATACCCGACCTATACTGTAACCCACATGCAGGTTAACTGGGACTGTCTTTAAGTGCACCAATGCTCTTAAAGGGCCCCAACGTTAGCTATCAGAAGAACATCTCCCATAATAATTATTCACAAGGTCCCTTTGCTCCCATGCCAACTCCCCTACCATTCGCTTTTTCTTTTGGACAGTGCATACCCAGTCAGTTTAGGATTACCATCTCTGCCATAAAAGCACTCAGGCAGTATAGTTCCAGCACTCAGTAGAATAAACTTTACTACTGATCACTAGAGCTGCATGATTAATTGTAATAAAATTGCGATCTTGATTTACCCCCCCCCCCCCCCCGCGTGCGTGATCTCAATCAGGCATTACCACGATTTTCACTGCAATTAATGGAGTCCGACTTGCGGGGTGACTCAGGGCGACTTGACTGTAATAGAAGTCAATGCAAGTAGCCTGAAGTCTTCCCAGAAACCTAGACAGAGACTGGGCAGACTGTCAAGTCTGGGCTGACTGCCAAGTCTGAAAACATTGCTGATAAAAGAAGCATAAGACATACAATGTAATGGAATGTTCTCAGTGTATAGAAGAGTTTAGTTAAACCATTTAAAGACTAAATCTTTTCTGACATTTGTTGCTTACAAGTAAAAATCCAGTATTTTCTGCTAGAAAATTACTTAGAACCCCCAAACATTATATATTTTTTTAGCAGACATCCTAGAGAATAAGATGGCAGTTGTTGCAATCTTTTATCTCACACGGTATTTGCGCAGCGGTCGTTCAAACGCAATTTTTTGGGAAAAATTACACTTTAAAAAAAAAAAACTAAACAGTGCTGTTAGCCCAATTTTTTGTATATGTAAGATGTTACGCCGTGAGAATCGTGAGAGAATCGTGATCTTAATTCTAAGCAAAAAAATTGTGATTCTCATTTTGACCAGAGAATTGTGCAGCTCTACTGCTCACTGCTGCACTTGAGGTGGCTTTGCTACTGTTTATGCCAAATGTCATCTTATCCTTAGTCCTTACTGTTAATCACTTTGCATGCTAAATTGTGTTCTTACTATTATTAATCCATTTTATTCTTGCCTAGTTACCAACCTTATTTGGTGACAATATATTAAGTTTCCCTTTATTACCTGGTTTCATGCTGTTTTCTTTGATATAGCACTACTATTGGGCACTAAGTATTACTTTCAGTGATTTCTTGTGATATTGTATGATTGTACACTCAACCTGGTGTGTTATAGAAGAGTTCAGATCCAGTAGGAGAGGCGTGCATGACTTGATTGTCCGGCTTACTTGTTTCAGAGGCATGTGCCCCTTCTTCCGTGCTCCTCAAGTCTGAGGAAAGGGGTGCATACCCCGAAACACATAAACCGGCCGTTTGAATGACACATTGGGCCAGATGACACTGCCCCACTACTGGAATTGAACTTCGTGTTTTACATCTTTATCACTCTTGTGAATATGATTTTGGCGTTTGGTTTTAATAAAAGTCTTTGGTAATGCAATACTGTAGGCATTTACGCCCTTCTGTTTTTTATTTTACAGTTTCAAATCTTTGATAGTCAGGAACTCACACAAAACACGCACTTTCCTCACAGAGAAATGCGCTGCCCTTTAGGAGATGCTTGGTGGTGCCATTAATTGTTAATGGCACCCCCAATACATCTGAAACCACACGCACCAAACTGAATGGTTCTGCAATACCATGTGGTTTGGTGCAGCGCGTTTCGGTGACTTCTTTTCCACATGTGAACTAAGCCCTAATGGCACCATTATGCATCTGTTAGAGGCAGTACGTTTCTCTGTGTGTCAAATAAGCACACGATTTTGCGCATGCTCCCGGCATGCTAAGGTCTGAACCTAGTCATAACTGGAAATGGAGATAAGACAAAGTAACTTTTGTATGTATTAAAGTGGTTGCAAACCCTTCCATATATGAAGTGAAGTGACTGGCCTCAGTTGATACACAGAGGTGAAACAAATCCTCCTACATAAGTTGTACCTGTTTATCTGCAGTATTCTCTTCTCTACACCCATCCAAAGTATAGACGTTATACATCTTGTCTGAGCTTTCAGAAAGCAGGGGGCAGAGAGCAGAAGTTACACACTGCAGAGCTCAGTGAGGAGAGCTCTGAGAGCTTATTGGAGGGAAGGAACACACCCCCCTTCAAACAGAACACAGGAACAAAACTGAGGCTGTCAATCACAGGCTGTATGCTGGAGATCCCTCCCCTGTCACCATTTATCTCTTGGTGTCAGGAAAAGTTGTCAGAAGTGACTCAAAGGAAGGAGGCAGCAGACATAAATGACACTTAGTGCTCTGGACTGAGGCAAGTACACACTATAGAGGGATATGCTTTGTTCAGATTTCATGTCTGAGGTTTATAACCACTTTAAATATTTTCATTATTTGTATCATTGCATCCCTTCAAATCAATTGCAAAGAACTAACCGGCCACATTTGCAGCTTTCTCCCCGACATCAACCTAAAGTGACATGTCTACTAAACCGTGTCCTCAGAGCTGAGCGCTCTAAATTGTGGCGGGATGGATGATCAATATCCCCTCCAGTTGGTGGGCCTGGGATCCGATCCATCCGACAATCACCCCTTTCCAGTAATAACCCTTTTATAATTGGGCTTTTACTGCAGCAATGGCTCAGCAATATTTGAATTGATGGACTTGTTAATGTGAATGCAAATTACCTTTTTTCCTGCAAAATTAGCGATTCACAAAGCTCAGATCACCTATGATTGCTGAGTCACAACACAATATAACATTTCTTATTGTTATCGCCGGCATTGTTATTCCTGTGTAAATGCAGAGAAGGCAAAATCCAAAGGAGACAAGAGATGGGAATGTGGGGAGAGGGAGGGGTGATAGGAAAATTAGAGCTAAACTAAATTTGCTTCAAAGTGACACTAAACTATATCCTTATTCTCCAAAAATAATGCACACACATCCATTACTTATTGGTCCTGTAATCTGTTTTTCATTAAATTGTTTCTTACTTGTGTTCTTCTGCCTCTGTAACATCCTCTGTGAGCTCCGAAACCTCTCCATTTCCCCCATTAATTCCGTTTGTTTGGAACGAGTTAGTTGAGGTCATGCCCACTGCTGTATGCAGACTACAAATCCCGGGCGGGAGAGGAGAGGAGGAAAGCTGGCAGTGCTGCGGGGAAAGGGGCACACAGGGGGGCCCAGGCAGCAGATGGAAGGGGTGCATGAACTAGAACCAATCCCCCTGCAGTACAGCCGGAGGGGGAAAGAAGAGGAGAAGTTGGCAGCACTGCAGGGGCATTCAGAAGAGGATTGGTGTCTGCAATAAGATAGTACAGCTGGACCTCCGGTTCAGCAGATGCCCGGGCCCCCCTTTTGAACTGATGGGGCCTGGGCCCAGTACAGTACTGCCTTATCAGCGGACTTGAGTGGGACCATAGAGATCAAATGTATCCACCCTCTAACAGGGAGTTGGATCACAGCAGGAAAAAAAAAGGAATTTGGAGACTTGGAGGAGGCTGAGAGCGATAGAAGGGACTTTTCTGAGATAAGAATACATACATAACCAGGCTTTTTCTGGCACTTTTTGTTTACAGGTTTTAATCATTATTTTTGCTAGAAAATTACTTAGAACCCCCAAACATTATACAGAGACCCTAGAGAATAAAATTGTGATTGTTGCAATTTCTTATATCACATAGCATTTGCGCAGCAGTTTTGCAAACATGGTATTTTTGGGCAGTGGTGGCTGGTGCTAAATATTTCAAGGGGGGGGGGCAAACTAACACCACCCCCACCCCGCAGGAGACGGTCCCTCAACAGGGAGTCTGCATGTGACAATGAGGCTGAAGCATGAGAGGGGGGTGGGCTGTGGCACTGTATCTGGTGCCAGCAATGTGGCAGAGAGGCCTGTGGGTCCGAGCAGGAAGACAGGGCTGTGGACATGGGCGGCAATCCAGCACCCTCTTGGCACCCTCCTCGTACAGCCCAGGACCACTGGCTAAGTAAGAGTCCAAGGCTCCCAAGCGGGATGTGAAAGCTCCGACGGCTAGGCATGCTGTAGCTGGTGTGCTGTGGCGAAGTCCCTCTGTTAAAGCGCCAGAAGCCTGGGTGGAAACAGGAGCTCACTGGAGATTTAACCTCATGCTTGCATGTCCAAGCCACGCCCCATGTAAAATAATGAATATTCATTCGCTATTTATTGTCACACAACTGGGTGGGCTCAGAGCGCAGTGCCCTGCGCCCCGAGTTCGCCCTTTTTTTTAACTCAATTCGAGCCTCAGGCTCTAATCATGTGCTTCAAAAAAAATAAACCAGTGAAATCCATGCATCCGGTGCCCTGCATAGAGATTAGGGGCCTGCGCCCCTAATGGACGGGCTGCCACTGTTTTTAGGAAAAAATAAAATTTAATGAATTAAAAAAAGAAAAAAAAAACAATATTTATCCCATTTTTTTTTTGCATAATGTGAAAAAAGATGTTACACCGAGTAAATAGATACCTAACGTGTCACGCTTTAAAATTGTGCATGTCCGTGTTATGGCGACAAACTGCAGTACTTAAAGATCTCCATAGGCGACACTTTAAATGCCTTTACAGGTTACCAGTTTGTAGTTACAGAGGAGGTCTAGCGCTACAATTATCGCTCTCGCTCTAACATTTGCGGTAATACCTCACATGTGTGGTGTGATTACCATTTACATATGGGTGTCCAATCACAGTGGGAGGGGGTCACCGGTGTCATACTAGGTACGAGATCTGGCACCGAGCGACTGCCCTGCCGCAGTATATGTGCGTGGGATGGTCCGCAGGAGGTTAAAAAAGTTTTGAACATCCAGGGGGCAGGAAGGATCGTTGATTGGCTCTCACAGTGATCACATGATCAGGAGCCATTCCTGACGGCTAGCGATCGTTAGTCTGGACCTAAGAGCTGTCTCTTAGTCGCGCTCTCATCACAGAAACACTGACCACCCAGTGATGCATATGTACGCCATGACGGTGATTAAGCCCACCCTTTTTCCGCCACGCATATCACAGTTGGCAACAGGTTAATAAACTGCGCTGTGTTCATTTGTGTCTTTTCTATTTAAAGGCTGTAGGGATTTTGCGGCAGATCCCAGGCATCCGACATTGGCATCATTTCCATAATGGAAGACGCTCTCTTTCCTAGATAAAGGAAAATTCTGCACAGCCCCTCACTAATGTTCTATTTTCCTCTAACAAAGTCAAACATACATTAGGCAATCTAATTAGAAATGTTGATTTACAAATGAGTTTTCATTTGATTGTTGATGAATACTAATTATATACATCAATCTCAAATAACCCTTAAATTGGCGGGGGGGGGGGGGGTTATTGCGCACATTAAATCAGTCTCATTTGCGCCCACAGACTCTCCGGCTCTATTAGCTTTTATTTTATTTCATCGTGCTTTTCTCAAGAAAATTGCTAATACGCATTATCTCATTTGGCGGGCGTTCTGTTTTTCGGGGAAATATTAACGGTTCGCACCAGCTGAAGAGGATAAAGTGTAGCGAGGGTGAAGAGGAAGTCTGCAAGAGCATAGAGTGCACAGGATGTCTGATCACAGCCTTCCATACATATCCAGGCTTTGCTACAGAGCGCCGGAACCTCCCCCACTTCCTCCGTGAACCAATGCCAGAGCTAGGGGTGCTGCTCCAGGCTTCAACAAGCTCTCTTCTATTACTAGGCGATGGGAGTGCAGGCGGGGACGGAGCTTGTACCAGCTCTGTGGATACCGATGCAAAGAAATTAGAGTCCCATAAGATGCACATCAAAACAAAACCCTGTATGTGGAAAGTGAAAACAACCTCAGCCCAGCACCCCCAACGCGTTTCGCCCCTCCACTAGGGATTAAAGTGATTGTAAAGGCAGAAGGTTTTTTTTTTTTATCTTAATGCATTCTATACATTAAAGTATAACTAAAGGCAAAGCTTTTTTGTTTTAGTCTTGGATAGAGTAAAGAGGGATTAGCAAGCTTGTCAATTTTTATTGCTGTCTGTGCCCCCGTTAGGGAGATTCACCTTCTCTATTTGTCCTTGTCCTCTATTTGTTAGTGAAAGTGAAAGTAAAGAAAAAACACAAATTTTGGGTTGTCCCCAGAACAGTGAAAGATGGGAAATCTTCCAATGGGGACACTAGTTCTGGTGACCTGGGGGTCCTCAAGAAATTCCTTTAATTTGCAGAGATTTCCTCTCACTTCCTGTTTGGCTATGGGACAGGAAGTGAAGGGAAATCTCTGCAATGGGACAGAGATGGCGAAAAAAAAATCTGACAGAAGGTTATAACCGCCTCTTGCTCTATCCATTTTGAAAGAAAAAGTTTTGCCCATAGTTCTACTTTAAGATAAAACGCCTTCTGTGTGTAGCAGCCTCCTCAGCCCTCTAGAACTTACCTGAGCCCCAGCCTAGATCCAGCAATGTTGTAGGAGTGTCTCGGCCAGTGGCGGCTGGTGCACCCCCCCCGGTTGGTTTGATCACCCACATTTACTCCATCTAGGTCGCAGGCAGCGCTTCCTCCAGGCGGCGGCTTCACCCTGCGTCTCCTCCTCCTCGGCGGCCAATAGGATCACTTCTCCTCTCGGCCAACTGGGTCCCTTTTTGAAGCCAATTGGAGCCTCAGGCTCTAATCATGTGGTTAAAAATAAAAACCATTGAAATTCATGCATCCAGTGCCCTGCATGGAGATTAGGGGCCGGACGCATGGATTAGGGGGGCTGCCACTGTTTTAGGAAAAGATACAAAGAGCCTCAGGCTCTAATCATGTGCTTCAAAAAAGAAAAAAAACTATTGGAATCCATGCGTCCAGCGCCCTGCATGTAGATTAGGGGCCAGGCGCATGGATTAGGAAGGCAGCGCCCCTGCCACCACTGGTCTCAGCTGCCCGGGACTTCTCTCCTAATTGGCTGAGCCTTTGGCTCCCACTGATGTCAATCAAAGTCAGTCAGCCAATGAGGCGAAAGGGGGCAGGTCAATCCGTAGCCCTGTGTCTGAATGGACACAGAGAGCAGCGGCTTGGCTCTGGTGCCTCCATATCAAGCTGCTTGCTGTGGGGCCACTCAACAGGAGGGAAGGGCCAGGAGCACCAAAGAGGGTCCAGAGAAGAAGAGGATCCGGGCTGCTCTGAGCAAAACCACTTCACAGAGCAGGTAAGTATAACATGTTTGTTATTTTTAACTAAAAAAAAAAATGAGACTTTACAATCGCTCCCCACACAGAGCAGGGCTCAGCAACAAGCCCAACAGGAATACGCCGATAATAAGCGGCTTGCTATGGGTGCACTGGAAAGCAGAAAGGAAAAAGAACTTGAGAAGAGAAGGATTTGGGCCGCTCTGTGCAAAACCATTATTACAGAGAGCAGGTAAGAATAGTATGTTTGTTATTTAAAAAAAAAAAAAACAGCATTTTTTCGTGCACACGATTGGATGATGGAAGTCAGCAGAGCTTCACCTTGCTAAGATAAAGGAAAATTCAATTGCAAACTGAAAAATCCTTTGCAAAGTGAAAATTCCATTGCAGGGTGCTGTGGTGCTCCCTATGAGGGAAGTCCATAACACCCTGCACTCACAATGGGGTTCAATTTGTTTAGTCGCTTAAGGTCTACCCCATAGCAGTTTTACTGCTACAGGGCGGCACCTCTGTGCCAGATCACGTATATATGCGTGATCCAGCTCTTGTGGGTAGCCTGGCACAAGTGCATGCTGCTGGTGGCACACCGCCACTGTGATTATACAAAAGGGGAGCTAATCAGCGGGTACCGCAGACTCGATGTCTGCCGCACCCGCCGATCCTTTAGTACAGAGACAGAACAGCAATCTGCCTATGTAAACAAGGCAGATCCCCGTTCTGACAGTGGGGAAGGGATGGATTCTGTGTTCCTGCAAAGCAGGGACAAGGATCAATGTCTTCCCCTAGTAAAAGCCCCTCCCCTACTGTACACAAAAACACTGACTAGGCACAAAGTTAACCCTTCGATCACCCCTGATGTTAATCCCTTCCCAGCCAGTGTCATTAGTATAGTGACAGTGCATATTTTTTAGCACTGATCACAGAATTAGTGTCACTGGTCCCCAAAAAGTGTCAAAAGTGTCAGCTAGTGTCTAAATGTCCAATGTTGCAGTCCCGCTATAACTCGCTGATTGACACTATTACTAGTAAAAATATATATATATCAATAAAAATATCCCATAGTTTGTAGACACGATAACTTTTGCTCAAACCAATCAATATACGCTTATTGGGATTTTTTTTTACCAAAAACATGTAGCAGAATGCATATTGTCCTAAATTGACAAAGAAATTTAAAAAATGTTATTGGATATGTTTTAGCGTAGAAAGTAAAAAATATTGTTTTGTTTTTTTCAAAATTGTCGCTCTTTTTCTGTTTATAGCGCAAAAAATAAAAAATGCAAAGGTGATCAAATAGCACCAAAGAAAGCTCTATTTGTGGGGAAAAAAGGGCATAAATTTAATTTGGGTACAGCGCCACACATCCACGCAATTATCATTTAAAGTGACAGTGCCGTATCGCAAAAAATGGCCTGGTCATGAAGGGGGGAGGTAAATCTTCCTTAGGTCAAATGGTTAATTAAGCTTTGACAAAAAAAAAAAAACTTACAGTTTGGGTGGGTGGCCAAGGGGGTGGTAAAACTATTGCCCAGCCATCTGTACGCCTGTGTCAAAGATCTTAGATCTGCTTTTTCACACGGTTTTCAGACGCTTTTGCGCTAGAAATATCGCATGAAAACTGCCTCATTCATTTCAATGGGTGCTTTCACACTGGGGTGGTGCACTTGCGGGGCGGTGAAAGAAGTGCTGCAAGCAGCATCTTTGGAGCGCTTTAAAAGGCGATTCAAATATGCCACTGCCCAATGAAATGAATGGGCAGCGCTTCCAAAGCGCCTTAAAAGCGATTCAAAAGCACCGCAAATGGGTCTTTTTTAGCTTTTTTTTTAAGGTCAGGTTGTCATGTGACCTTAAAAAAAGCACCACTGGCGCTTTATAAGCGCCGCTAAAATGCTGCAAAAATTACCTGCATTTTAGCGTGCTGTTTTTGCAGCACTATAGTGTGAAAGGGGTCTTAGGGCTGGAATGATCCTGAATACACAATGAAAGCTTTGTTTCATAGTTCGGAGGCTTAAATATGGATTGTGAGTTTTGGTGCCAAACAATAAATCCATAAATAAAAAAGACAGACAGGCCCTTGCTACTGCTTTTGCCAGACGTTCTCCTTTAACCCCTTAAAGCAGCTCCTTGTAAATATGCACAAATTTCCACACAATGCTCACTGACATTCCCGAGTTTTTAACAAGCGGTTATGCAGCCAAAACGACGCCTTTAACAAACATAAGCATGGGCACTCTGCCTTCTAACAACTGCTGTGAAAAATATATACAGCAAATAGCTAATTTAGTGGAAAACTGAATTAGCTGTGGACTTGGCATCCACAATATTTGGGCGAGATTCCCAAACATCCTAATTCAAAAGTAAACAGCGAGAGGTGAAAGTAAATCCTTTTAAGTTTTGTTCTACTAACTTTATGCCCAATGCATTAGCAGGGTTTTTGTTAAGTTACAACAAAAAGGGGCTGTCGGGATTACATGGAAGTTTTTGTGAAGGTTCCCTCTGTTGCCTTAGGCCTAAGAGTATAATTTATGTTCCATCATTTCATGAACTCGCCCTCTGATGAAGCAGTCTGGAAAGTGGCATGGGCAAGAGATAAGAGCCTCTGTGGAGGGGGTTACAGATGACTTTCAAAACAGAAAAAGCACTCCGCCAGGGAGGGAATACAGGTAAATAATGGGACAAATAGCTATCCCAAGCCAGTAAAGCAGCCCTCAATAAAGAGATGTCAAAAATGGCTAAAATGGGGCTGCAATGTCATTCCAATGTTGGCAGGTGATCTGGGGGGGGGGGGGGGGGGCA
>BLSH010258666.1:1626229-1657727 GCA_018402905.1 Glandirana rugosa | reverse complement strand
CATCACTTGGATAGGGTAGAACCTGTCCCAGCCTTCATTCCTAATGGGGAGATGAAACCACTGTTGCCTTCTTCCTAGATTTGTTGTATAGATTTCAGGACTGGATGAACTGAAATTTAGGTAATTCTAGGGTTGCCATCTGTTCGGGATTCACCTAGACAGTCCGGGTTTTGAATCATGTGTCCTGGTTTCAGCTGGACTGAACCCGGACACATGATTTAAAACCCAGACTGACTGACATTATTCAAACAGGAATGAGGCTCCGAACGGGGCCTGACAGGAGGGTGAGGGGGCACTACGCGCGCATTACTATTCTCTTTGGAGCGCCCAAAGGTGTCTCAGGTCTGTTACAATACCATAGTGTATACTAATAAAAAAAAAATGCTGTGCCCCATTAAAGTGTTCGGGTTTGGCTTGAAGAAAAAGTGGCAACCCTACTCAGCTCCCATATTGGCATTTCATCTGTGTATTTGGCTGCTTGCCTGGAGTTCAGTCTTAAAGCACTAGGCCTGGTGCTGAGTGTAACTAAGAGGGGGCTGACATTATTGGGGTGTGCAGAAGAGTTGGGATTGTGGGTTACAGAGGTTTAGTTAGCATTTAGCTGATTGGAGGAGTGGGGTCTCGAGGGGTAGTCCTCGGTGGAGGGGAGGAGGGGAGGATCTTGCTGACCGATCAGTCAGCATAAATCAAAAACAATAAAAATCACCACCGCAATAACCTGATTTTGTAAAGTAGGGTCACCAAATACTTGGAATTATCCCCAGCCAAAATCCCTTGAGCGGACTGGACATGGTCTCCTTAAGGTAGAAAAAGCATACAACAAGAATAAGGATTGCAGATCCCCAAGATTACCTTATATAGAGACACCAGGGATTCATAAAAATAATGGCTTTATTAAATCAATGATGCAAAAATTGTATGAAAGCTAAAAATTACACAGTACCGGA
Organism: Glandirana rugosa; assembly: GCA_018402905.1. Lineage (NCBI taxonomy): Eukaryota > Metazoa > Chordata > Amphibia > Anura > Ranidae > Glandirana > Glandirana rugosa. Next base: position 1,656,780 of record BLSH010258666.1, on the reverse strand, counting down.
TCAGTCAGAGCATTGCCAGCCTTGGGGCAGGTCTCTCCCTCTCTCTCTCTCCTCTGGATTCCCTTTTTTTAGCCTCCTTATGCTCGTTATTTTTCAGGGTTTACTTCTTGACTTTGGCAAGTGATTTGCTATTAATTTGATGGCTTAGTTATTAAGTTCATTTGTCATACCAGCGGCCAGGGGTCTTTGAAGGCAGTACTAGTTTAAAATTTGGGAGAATTATGGGTTGGGCCCATTTTAGGTATGCATGTCCCTTCCCAACAATAGGTTGCATTGGTAAAATTGGATGATTAGGCTGTATCTGGAGGTTATTTTCCTCGAGGGGCCCCATCGCAGTATGGATTTCCCTTCCCAAACAGAGGTTACATTGGTAACAATGGGGTGGTGATTGGGCTATATCCGGAGAGTACATTGGTGGTTAATTGTCTCTTCAAGTAAGGGTGTCCTTTCCCAACAAAAGGTTACTTTGGTAACTTTGGGGCGGTAATTGGGCTGTATCTGTACATTGGTGGTTAATTGTTTCAGAGGGGCCCCTTGACAGGTATGGGTTTCCCTTCCCAACAGGAGCTTATGTTGGTAACATTGGGTGGGGATTGGGTAGTATTAGGGGAGTACATGGGTAGTTAATTGCCCCTGAGGGGGTCCATCTCAGATATGGGTTTCTCTTCCCAACAAGAGCTTACCTAACATTGGTAACTTTGGGGTGGTAAGTGGGTTGTATCTGGGGTCTATATTGGTGGTTATTGTCCCCAAGGGGCTTCATCTCAGTATGGGTTTCCCTTCCCAAAAGGATTTTACATTGGTTTACATTGGTAACACAGGAGTGGTGATTGGATTGTATCTGAGGAGTGATTAATTGTCCTCTGAGGTATGGGCGTTCTTTTCCAACAAGAGGTTACTTTGGTAACATTGGGGTGGTGATTGGGCTGTATCTGGGGGAGTATGTTGGTGGTTAATTATCCCAGAAGGGCCGTTCTTAGGTATGGGTTACCCTTTCCAACAGGAGGTTACGTTGGTAATGTTGAGTGGTGATTGAGCTGTATCTGGGGAGCGCATTAATTGTCCTCTAAAGGGTGTCCATATCAGATATGGGTGTCGCTTCCCAACAAGAGGTTATGCAACATTGGGGTGGTGATTGGGCTGCATCTGGGGAGTACATTGGGGTTAATTGTCCGTCAGGCTGAGGTGGTGTAATAATGGCTGAAGGTTTTTTCACAGGTGTGGCAGATACAGCTAGGTTTTTCTTGTTATATGTGTGCCTTCGAAGACTTTAGATCTGGTGAGGTCAATTATACTGATATTTTGTTGGTCTGTTATATATTTTCCATTCTGCTCTACAAATGGATGGTGGTCATCTAGTCATTTTGGTAGAGGGGAACAGGTTAAGTTGTTAGGGTTTCAGGTGTTGCAGGTAGTTGTAAGTCTTGGCATTCTTCAGTTCCCAAGTCAAGTTGTAGCCACCTGAAGGCGGAACCCCCCCTTTCATTTCAGCCTTGCCAAAAGCCACATCTTCTATACAGTATCTCACAAAAGTGAGTACACCCCTCACATTTTTGTAAATATTTTATTCTATCTTTTCATGTGACAACACTGAAGAAATAACACATTTTGCTACAATGTAAAGTAGTGAGTGTACAGCTTGTATAACAGTGTAAATTTGCTGTCCCCTCAAAATAACTCAACACACAGCCATTAATGTCTAAACCGCTGGCAGAAAAAATGAGTACACCCCTAAGTGAAAATGTCCAAATTTGGCCCAATTAGCCATTTTCCCTCCCCATGTAATGTGACTCGTTAGTATTACAAGGTCTCAGGTGTAAATGGGGAGCAGGTGTGTTAAATTTGATGTTATTTCTCTCACTCTCTCATATTGGTAACTGAAAGTTCAGCATGGCACCTCATGGAAAAGAACTTTCTGAGGATCTGAAAAAAAGAATTGTTGCTCTATATAAAGATGGCCTAGGCTATAAGGAGATGGGCAAGACTCTGAAACTGAGCTGCAGCATGGTGGCCAAGACGATAAAGCGTTTTAACAGGACAGGTTCCACTCAGAACAGGCCTCGCCATGGTCAACCAAAGAAGTTAAGCGCACATGCTCAGCGTCATATCCAGAGGTTGTTTTTGGGAACTAGATGTATGAGTGCTACCAGCATTGCTGCAGAGGTTGAAGGGGTGGGGGGTCAGCCTGTCAGTGCTGAGACCATACACCGCACACTGAATCAAATTGGTCTGGATGGATGTCATCCCAGAAAGGAGCCTCTTATAAAGATGATTCACAAGAAAGCCCGCAAACAGTTTACTAAAGACAAGCAGACTAAGGACATGGATTACTGGAACCATGTCCTGTGGTCTGATGAGACCAACATAAACTTATTTGGTTCAGATGGTGTCAAGTGTGTGTGTCAGCAACCAGGTGAGGAGTACAAAGACAAGTGTGTCTTGCCTACAGTCAAGCACGGTGGTGGGAGTGTCATGGTCTGGGGCTGCATGAGTGCTGCCAGCACTGGGGAGCTACAGTTCATTGAGGGAACCATGAATGCTAACATGTACTGTGACATCCTGAAGCAGAGCATGATCCATCTGAGACTGGCCCGTAAGGCAGTATTCCAACATGATAACGACGCCAAACACACCTCCAAGACGACCTCTGCCTTGCTAAAGAAGCTGAGGGTAAAGGTGATGAACTGGCCAAGCATGTCTCCAGACCTAAACCCTATTGAGCATCTGTGGGGAAAGTGGAGGAGTGCAAGGTCTCTAACATCCTCCAGCTCTGTGGTGTCGTCATGGAACAGTGGAAGAGGACTCCAGTTGCAACCTGTGAAGCTCTGGTGAACTAAGGGTTAAGGCAGTGCTGAAAAATAATGGTGGCCACAGAAAATATTGACACTTTGGGCCCAATTTGGACATTTTCTCTTAGGGGTGCACTCACTTTTGTTGCCAGTGGTTTAGACATTAATGGCTGTGTGTTGAGTTATTTTGAGGGGACAGCAAATTTACACTGTTATACAAGCTGTACACTCACTACTTTACAGTGTAATTTCTTCAGTGTTGTCACATGAAAAGATAGAATAAAATATTTACAAAAATGTGAGGGGTGTACTTACTTTTGTGAGATACTGTAAGTGCCAATTCCCGAATGCAAATAGTAGTCTGGATGACCTCCGGATTCACCCCGCGCATGCAGAGGAGAATTTCACCAAGTGTATATACGCTATGGCATGTTGCCTTTAGAAGGGCCGCCTAAATGTCTTAATAGAATTACACCATCATGACGAAGTGCTGCTCGTACATGCGACCCTTTCTCGAGGTGAAATTAAATCAGCCTTAAGAGGGTCGTTTATATACGGCACATGCCGAACTGCGCCATCCCCGCTGCTAAGATTATACAGTGATGCGTGCGCAAGAACTAATTATTCAAATATTATACCGCCGCGGTATTTGCATGATGCTACCACAGTCAAACGGCTTGGTGTAATAAAGTGTATAATAAAACAGCGCTTTAATAAGAAGGCACCCAGCGGATGTTATGTTTAGAGGAAAAGTCCCCTAGAAAGTCATTGGGCTAAAATGAGGAGATGTCGAAATGATTATATATAACCAGTTAAAGGAAACTTCCAAAAATAAAAAAAATTAGATACAATGTATTTAACATAAGAAAACTTAAATGTATTTACAACTTTTCTATTTTGTATTGGACAGAGCATGGCAAGGTGGAGTGTCTGAGTTTTGCTTTTTTTTTTTCTTTTGCTACCTGTGACCCCACTAGGAGATTTTTCTCCACTTCCTTTCAAGACAGGAAGTGATAAGAAAATCACTCCAATGGGGACACAGACAAAGACACATTTGTAGTAGGGTGTGGAAGAGTTAGAACATCTGATTATGTTTTTATTGTTGTCTGTGCCTTCATGACCTGGTGGTAATGACTCTCAGCAATTATTGTACAGTGCACCTCTATAATTCCCATTCCTGCTCATGTGATTGGTCCCCTGCTTGTACTTGCAGTTGTCTTGTATTACACCAATGGAACTGATCATGTGATCAGGCAGACACTCCCACCTAGTTTGAGAAAGTTATTGAAATAGCTTGTGGTAGTTTCTACAGAACATAAGCAGGTAAGCATCTAAAATGAAGGTTGCTGCAACCATTGCAATGCTTCTAATTGACCTGGGTACTTTCGTTTTCTGACATTTTAGTTACAGGAAATAGAAGATCTGTCATGGTCAGGTCTTTACACCTGCTGTGCCCATTATGAGGGGTTCTCACCATACCTGTGCTGAGTTCCTGGGACTGTACAGCTGCTGTATACATTATGAGGGGCTCCACCATCCATGTGCTGAATTCTCAGGTCTGTACGTCTGCTGTGTCCATTATGGGGGTTTCCACCATTCCTGTGCTGAGTTCCTGGGTCTGTACACCTGTTGTGCACCTTATGAGGGGTTCTCACCATCCCTGGGCTGAGTTCAATGGTCTGTATACCTGCTGTGTCAATTTTGAGGGGTTCCCACCATCACTGTGCTAACTTCCTGCGACTCTATAGCTGCTGTACCCATTATGAGGAGCTCCACCATCCATGTGCTGAATTCTCAGGTCTGCACACCTGCTGTGTCCATTAAGGGGTTTCCACCATCCCTGTGCTGAGTTCCTGGGTCTGTACACCTGCTATACCCATTATGAGGGGTTCTCACCATCCCTGTGCTGAGTTTATAGGTCTGTACTCCTGTTGTGTCCATTATGAGGGGCTCCCACCATCCCTGTGCTGAGTTCCTGGGTCTGTACGCCTGCTGTGCCCATTATGAGGGGTTCCCATCACCCCTGTGCTGAGTTCTCGGTTCTGTATACCTGCTGTACCCATTATGAGGGGTTCCCCTTCCATCCCTGTGCTGAGTCCCCGGGTCTGTACACTTGCTGTGCACCTTATGAGGGGTTCTCACCATCCCTGGGCTGAGTTCATGGGTCTGTACACCTGCTGTGTCAATTTTGAGGGGTTCCCACCATCTCTGTGCTAAGTTCCTGTGACTCTAGAGCTGCTGTACCCATTATGAGGAGCTCCACCATCCATGTGCTGAATTCTCAGGTCTGCACACCTGCTGTGTCCATTACAGGGTTTCCATTATCCCTCTGCTGAGTTCCTGGGTCTGTACACCTGTTATGCCCATTATGAGGGGTTCCCACCATCCCTGGGCTGAGTTTCTAGGTCTGTACACCTGCTATGCCCATTATGAGGGGTTCTCACCATCCCTGTGCTGAGTTTCTAGGTCTGTACTCCTGTTGTGCCCATTATGAGGGGCTCCCACCATCCCTGTGCTGAGTTCTCGGTTCTGTACACCTGCTGTGCCCATTATGAGGGGGTCACATGGTTCCTGCTTGCTTTTTTACATTTGTTTTATGTTATATTTGTATTCTACTCATTATTAATATAAACACAATGAGCTAATAATAGGGACGAGAAGCAGTTTAAAGCGTGAGCTCAGTACAAATCCAGCCTATTTGTTTTCGGGGGACCTGTCCAGCTAATGCAGTCAATCGCCTACCACATTTTGGAAGATACCTTTGACCAGAATGAAACCAGATACAGCATTTGCAGAAGCAGCAAACCAAAGACATCCAGGTACAGTATATCTCTCATGACCTGTATGCTTTAAAGCAGATCTCAGCTCGGCTTGTTCTGCATCTAAACCGGTAGCATAAGCCAAACATGTTAAATAAAAAGTTGGAGGAAGTGTTGGGACTTGTAGTTTGTTCATCAGCTGATACAGCTGTCCAGCCATGTCCTCAATCACAAGCCCACTGCTGGCTGCCCATTAACCTCTGCAGGAGAGGGAACATGAAGACTGGCTCGGCGCTCCTTTTAGCTCCTGCCTCTCTGTCAGAGGAGCCATGAAGAGCAGACTCAGCAAACAGTGACACAGTGATTCATGGCTCTCTGCTGGTGGTGATGCCTCTTTAGAAAGAAATTAATTGATGTCATGATATTTGTTCCCGGAAAATCCAGAAGACGACTCGGCAACAAATGACTGGGAAACTATGAAGAATTGTACTCCAACTTTAAAGCATAAATAATAGTGAGCGGAACACGGACACCTAATGGATCGCAGTAAATAATGTGCAAGATCTGAGCGTATGCAACTTCTCCTGCAAAATCCAACTTTGCCTTCAGGGAAACAATAGCTTGCCATTACAGAGCGGGAGGAGGGGGAAAAAACATAAAGGTTTCTCTATGCAGGTACTGTATCTATTATCTTAAAAAGTTGGGAAGTAAAAGTTTCAGGCAAGGCTACAATAATGTACTTGTAGGCCTGTACTTGGAGTTTAAAGGGTAGAGCACCTTGTCTGATTACCTTGAGTCATTCGTCAACCTTGATCATCTCAGTGTAGAACTTTGAGCTGGACTGATTGCTTTTGGTGTCCAATAAGGTAAGTATGGACGGTCATTAAGGGCAACTTAAAATCTTTGATTTAGAACAGGGGCATCAGGTCAAAGGGTAGAGCACCTTGTCTGGTCACCTTGAGTAACTCATCAACCCTTATAGTCTAAGTGTAGATCTTTCAGCTGGACTGATTGCTTTTGGAGTCCAATATGGTAAGTATGGGGGAACATTAAGGGCGAATTAAAAGGTTTGATTTAGAACAGGGGCATCAGTTAAAGGGTAGAGAACCTTTTTCTGGCCACCTCAAGTCACTGATCAGTCTTGATGGTCTAAGTGTAGGTTATTGAGCTGGACTGGTTGTCTTTGGTGTCCAATAAGGTACATTTTGGGGGCATGGAGGGCAAATTACCAGGTTTGATTTAGAACAGGGGCATCGGGTTAAAGGGTAGAGAACTTTGTCTAGTCACCGACTCATTTGTGAACCTTGATCATCTCAGTGTAGAACTTTGAGCTGGACTGATTGCTTTTGATGTCCAATAAGGTATGTATAGAGGGTCATTGAGGGTGAATTAACAGGTTTGATTTAGGGCATCAGGTTAAAGGGTAGAGCACTGTGGTCACCATGAGTCACTCATCATCTTTGGTATTCTCTTGGTATACATCTTTGAGTTGGACTGTTTGCCTTTGGTGTCAAATAAGGTAAGCATGGAAGGTCAAAAGGGGTGAATTAGGTGAATTAGCAGGTTTGATTTAAATGGTAGTTCAGCTTATCTGGACACCTGAAGTCATTGATCAGCTTTGATGGTCTCAGTGTAGAATTTTGAGCTGGACTGATTTACGGTGGTGTCCAATAAGGTTAATTTGGGGGGTATGGAGGGTGAATTAACAGGTTTATTTAGACGAGGGGAATCAGATTAAAAGGTAGAGCACTTTGTGTGGTCACCTTGAGTCATGCTTCAACCTTGATGGTCTCAGTGTAGTTTTTTGAGCTGCACTATTTGCCTTTGGTGTTCAATAAGGTAAGCATGGAGGGTTATTGAGAGTGAAGTAACAGGTTTGATTTAAAGCAGAGTCATTTGGGTGAGAGAGTAGAGCACCTTATCTGGCTACCTCTGGTAACTTGTCAGCCTTGAAGGCCTCAGTGTAGATCTTTGAGTTAAACTGATTTTATGTAGAACAGGGGCATCAAACTAAAGGGTAAAGCACCTTGTGTGGTCACCTTCAGTCACTCTTCAAACGTGATGGTCTCAGTGTAGATCTTTGAATTGGATTGTCTGGCTTTGGTGTTCAAAAAAGCAAAGTATGGAGGGTCATTGAGGACAAATTAACAGGCTTGATTTAAAACAATAGGGTTTATATGGAGGGTCATTGAGGATGAATAAAAAGGTTTGATGTAGAACATGGGCATCAGATTAAAGGGTAGAGCATTTTCGTAACTAACTTGAGTCACTTGTCAAACTTGATGGTTCCAGTGTTGATCTTCATGCTGGACTGTTTGCCTTTGGTTTCCAATAAGGTAAGTATAGGGTCATTGAGGGCAAATTAACAAGTTTGATTTAGAACAGAGAGTAGCACATACATCCCACTTGTTCCTTTACCTGCCAAAGAAAACAAATGCAAAGCATTCTCTATTTGGACGAGGTGAAGAGTGTGATGTCACCCCTTAGCTCTCGACCTTGTCCTATCAGAGAAAGCTTTGCAGTCATTGAGATAATACAAGGCATTTTGAACGGCACCCGTGCTGAACTCCTGTGTTAACGGCACCCAGAAGCTAGTAGAGATCACTGTAGTAGCAGTAAAATAGCGGTGTCTAGTACAGTGATTTCTAGCTTCTAGAGCAGGGGTCTCCAAACTTTCTAAACAAAGGGCCAGTTTACTATCCTTCAGACTTTAAAAGGGCCAGAATGTGGCCCATGGGAGTAGAAAATGTCCTGGCATCAGTAACAACATCCCATTATTCTAGTGTCCCATTGTTGCTTTCAGTGGACAAAATAGTCTCCCATCTCTGGTGTCAGTGGGAGGAATAATCCCCCATCGTTGGTGTCAGTGGGAGGAATAGCATCCCATCATTGGCGTTAGTGGGTGAAGTAGTCCTCCATCATTGGTGTCAGTGGGAGGAATAGTCCCCCACCGTTGATGTCAGAGGGAGGTATAAGCTCCCATCGTTGGTGTCAGTGGGAGGAATAGTGCCCCATCTTTGGGGTCAGTGGTCGATGGAATAGTGTCCCGTCATTGGTGTTAGTGGGCGGAATAGTCCTCCATTGTTGGTGTCAGCGGGTGGAAATGTCCCCCATCATTGGTATCAATGGGAGGAATTGCCCTCCATCATTCTTGTCAGTGGGAGGAATAGTGCCCCATTGTTGGTGTCAAAGGGAGGAATTGTTACCCACTGTTGGTATCAGTGGCAGGAAGTATGTCCCATTGTTAATGTCAGTGGGAGGAATAGTGCCCCAAGGGCCAGATAAAGGCAAGCAAAGGGCCGCATCCGAGCCCCTCGGCCACAGTTTGGAGACCACTGTTCGAGAGGGATCCCACAGGTATGTTATATGCATAGTTACAATGGCCCAAGATGTAGAAATGATCATATCTGGAATTCTTCTGTAAAACTGATGGATGGGGAGTTGCTAGAGGACATCACAAAATCATTATCACCCATGACGTACATTATTGTACTCGTGAACAGCTAAAACAAACCCATGCAGCAATATACAATATACTGCACCAATAACCGAAATACAGTACCAAATGCCACAAAGCCAATAAAGAAAAGTCAGCCCCGGATACAACAAATGTACAAACCTTGAGCACTGGAAATAAAGTAATACAGCTCATACAGCTAAGAAAGATAGAGGCACTGTATATAGGACAGCAGGACAGACAGACAAGTAGGAGATAGAAAGAGGACAAATCTGGGGCAGATAGATATTTGTACAGGTCACCACGCTATGGATTATTCCTAGTCATCCCAGGGAATGATTGGTGTTGCGCACATCACGGGGGAAGATGGTTAAACTTTCACACTGTGCAGATGCTATTACACAGAATGAAGCTGTGTCCAGCTGATTCCATTAATATCAGGTAACAGGATTTCTGGGAAATAAGAGCCCAGTTACACCAGGGTAATATTTGACTGAAAATCTGAGACGCAAGTTCTGCAGTAATGCATTGTACTGACATTCTTGCCGCCATCGGATCGCTAAAGAGCAAACCGAAACTTGGATGTAATTGTAATGCAGCTGCATGTTGGAGCCACAAACTCAAAGCTGAACTACCTACACACACCAAATTACAAAGATGAAATGTATATATGAAAGTAGCTTTACCTGTCAAAGCATTTGTATTTCTGTCCATCCAGTTCTGAGATTTACACAGCCTTGCCATGATTTATACAGTCCTGTATGGCTAAGCAGGAGAACTGATTTGCTCTGCTGCAGTTACAAGTCTTGTCCCTCCCTCAGCCTGTGATTGGACAGAAGCAAACGACTGATAAGATCATCTCTCAGTCACTCTACTCTCTCCTCCTATCAGCATGTTCCTTGTTAGTTAGCATTGGAGCACGGCAAGATAATCGACAGGCTGTCTGTGCTTCTTCTATCTCCCCTTGTCTGAGCTCTGCTGTGCAGGAATTGGGTAACATTCACATGCGCTACTTGCATTTAGAAAATACATTTAACAATGGAATAATGAACACAGAACTGCATTTTTACAAAAATAACAAACACGTATATATTTACCTGCTCTGTGCAATAGAATTGCACAGAGCGGCCCCGATCCTCCCCTTCTGGGATCCCCCACCAGTGCTCCTAGCTCCTCCTCTCTTGCTGGTGCCCCCAATAGAAAACCGATTCCCATGGGGGCACTCATATGGTCCTCAACCCTGCCCCCCCCCCCCCCACCTTGCTCCCTCGTCACTGGAGTTGACTGACAGGAGCGAGAGCCAATCGATCTGCCAAGGGAGGAGGGACAAATCCAGGAGAGCCGCAGCTCTCATGCATAGCACTGGATCGCGATGGGGTTCAGGTAAGTATGGGGGGGTGAGAGGGCAAGTCAGTGACACAGAAGGTTTTTTTAGCTTGCATTGAATGTATTAAGGAAAAAAACTTGAGGCTTTAGAACCACTTTAATTTGTATATTTATTTTGTGACTTGAGATGAGGCAATTTCAGCTTGCTACTTTATTTCTTTTAGGGCTGATTTACTAATGGATAGAGAGAACTGAAGGGTATCTGCATAAGCAGGAGCCAATCGGGTGTGCTGAAGAGCAAGTAGCACGCAGATAGCAGCAGACAGAAGAATGGTAGGGAGATTAGCTCATTACTGCGCTGCTTCTCCTATCACTGTCCATTCACAGGCTAGGTGCAGGTCCAGGAAAACCTGTGCTCAAAAAAGGGAGTTCTAACATGCTGGACATCAGACTGAGGGCACCTTATGGTGAAAAATAGGTGCTGTAGGGAAAAGCTCCAGACTGAAAATGAATATTGCCATAAAAGCTGTTTTATTTTATCGTTTAAGGCTCCTTTCACACCAAGGCGTTGTAAAAAAAAGCCTGTAAAATGCCATGATTTTAATTTTAGTGTGCATTTTTGCCGCGCTTTTGAAGCAATAGCGATATATATAGCGCACCGCTAATGGCGCTTTTGAAGTGCTTTTGAAGTGTTTGCATTTCCTAACGACCCCACCCCTCTACATCACATCCTGTTCACTTCCTGGTATCTTGTGGAGGAAGAGAGAGTGCTGATTGAAGATGGAGTATTATGAGCTGCTCCTGATGTCTGTGCTACTTTTTTGGGAAAACATCGTCAGAGGCAGAAACAGAGGCAGTGTGTGTGCTTCTTTCTCCTCTTCTCCTCTCAAAAGGATTTTCTGGTTTCCCAGCATTCTACACTTCATTCCCATCATGTGACCTTCCCCACAGCCTCAGTGCGCTTTTCAAGCGCTTAACCATTATTTCACAATGGAAATGGGCGTGTTTGAAGCGCTATTTTGAGCTATTTTGAGCGCACAAAACAAGCTGAAAAGATGCTGCTTGCAGGACTTTTAGCAACGCCTAGCAAGCGCAACGCCTCGGTGTGAAAGCATCCATTGAGATGCATGGGGAGCATTTTGATGTGCTTTTTATGTGCTAATTTTAGTGCAAAAACGCCTGAAAAACGCTTTTGGTATTATGGCTGTCTGTGTCCCACAGTGGAGATGAACCTGGGAGCAGACAGAAGGAGGGTCAAGACCTGTAAGTATTAAAGTGGTTCTAACGGCAAGTTTTTACCTTAAAGTGATTGTAAAGGTATTTTTTTTTTAAATAACAAACATGTCTATACTTACCTGCTCTGTGCAATGGAATTGCACGAACCTCCTCTTTTCTGGTCCCCCACCTCTCCCCTCTGTCCAGTATCCCCATAGGAAGCCGCTTCCCATGGGGGCACTGGTGCATGCTCACACCCGAGCCCCATTGATACAGACAGCGGGACTCGACCCTACCCCCTGCCCCCACATCACTGGCTTTGATTGACAGCACTGGGATCCAATGGCTCCCGGTACCCCAGCAAGGCCCGGAAGTGAGGGGAGAGAAGCACTGGATCGAATAAGGGCTCAGGTAAATAAAAGGGAGAAGGTGAGGGGGATGCTGACACCTAAACAGTTTTTACCTTAATGCAAGGAATGCTTTAAGGTAAAAAAATGTTTAGGCTTTACAACCACTTTAATGCATTCTGTGCATTAAGGTAAAGAATGTTCCAGGTATTTGTATCATGCCCCCATCTCCCTAAATACTTACTCAAGTCTTATCTCAGTTCAGCACTGCTCTCTCTTCACATGATACAGAGGCAGCAGGAGCCATTGGCTCCTGCCACTGTCAATCAAATTCTGTGAGGAGCGGGTGGCGGGGCCAAGCCATACTGCGTGTGTCTATAGATGCACACAGCCTGGCTGGGGAGCGAGCCCATAGTTGCACCCCCATAGGAAGCAGCTTTCTTCGGTGGTGGAGTAATAAGAGGAGGAGCCTAGAGCATTGGCTGGGGACCCCAGAAGAGCAGGTTCAGGGCCGCTCTGTGCAATACCATTGCACAGAGCTGGTACTGTAAGTATAACATGTTTGTTTAGAAAAAAAAAAGTTAAAGTGGTAGTAAACCCTCCTATCATTTTCAGCCAAGGACGCTGCCATCTTGGCCTCTGTTTAATCTACAACTGCCATGATGCTGCACATGTGATCAGCTATGACACCAGCCATTGGATGGTTTGACAGTTTGGCTTAGAGCACAACCAATGGGAGTGTTACATTTCCGGAAATGTAACTGGATTTTAAACTGTTAAATGGATGGGTTTACAACCGATTTAAGTTTTAGCCTAGATCTAAGTTTAGGCCTCATACACACGGGTGTTTTTTGACGCCACGTTGTTTGGCGTTTTTTGCAGCTCTCCAAGTTAGTCAATGGCCCCATAAAAATGCTGACATTTTTGAGCTGTAGAGGGCGTCGGCGTTAGTGAGCTGAAAGTAGAACCCACGGCCAGTGCGTTCCAAGGCTGTAACGTTTTGGCGTTTTTGACGTTGACGCCGCAAAATCCTCACTAATGCTCACTAACGCTGTGCCGACGTTAACGTTAACGTTTTTGATGCCGACGGTTTTAGGTTAAAAAATAGCAGAGGAATGTTTTTTTTTTAAAAACCGCCTATTGATGCTGACGCTTACTAACGCTCACTAACGCTCATTAAAGCCGATGCAAACCGCCGAAAAAAAACAGATTTTTCACTGATGTCGGGCCCGACGGTTTGACTATTTTTTTGCATATGCCCATGTGTATGAGGCCTTATAACGGCTTCAATTAACTGCGACAGAGAAATCAGGCCTCCAGCTCTTCCAGAAAGGGCTTGTACTGTATGGCAGAGCTATGTAATTTCTAGATCTGTATGGTAAAAAAAAAAAAATCCCATATATGAATTTATTCTGTGTATTTGGCTGTTTGCCTGGAGTTCAGCTTTAAGGAAGATAATAGATTTAGGATGTAAGATTCCTATAAATATAAACTTTACAATGCCAACTGTTTACTTTTGTTTTTTGCTCTGCTTTTATTGTGTCAAATAGTTTTAGTAGAAAATCCTGAAAAAAAAAAAAGTGATTATGCAAAAATAACATGGCGTATTTCCACCAGAGGAATAGTGTTTGACGTCACAAAAAGAGAAAATAATAAGAGTACATTTGAATGCCATACAATTTAATTATTCCATGTAGACCCAGAAAGCCAATCACGGCACATATGAGCTGTTTATTTGGTATTTTAATAGCTACATTTCTTTTCAATCTGCAGAGAGCCGGGATAAGCACAGTTTCATGAATATAAAACATCTCCATTACAAAGACGTGTGTTTATACTTTCCAAATAGAGACTGAGGAGTTCAAGACATTCATTACGGATCCATCTCGGCACAAAATGGCAATGGCGGCAAGGAGATCCTAGTTACATAATCATCGCACTAGACAAAAAGTTAAAAGGCGCGCGTGCGGTGACCTTACATTTCAAATGCCTCTATCTCCTGGTGGGACGTCTAGATTGGCTGGGTATAAATATAGATTATATAGCGAAGGTTTAAAGGGAAACCTGGCAGGATGCTTGCTACCTGCCAGCCGGGGCTCTGCTCTGGAGGCTGCTACCTGACTCTTGGAAGCAGTGCTAGTTCCAGGGCAGACATAAAGCTGAGGTTTGGGTATGGCAATTTTTATGTTGGTCCAACATGGGTCCTATTCATTCCAAGGGGAATGGATATCTACAGTGATGCAGGTTTTATGTTCTGAAAGTGCTGGGAAAGAAGGGTTTTTATTTTGAACAGTCACAGACTGATAGCACTCACATTGGAAAGCTTTCAAATATCAGAGCAAGGGAGAAGCCAATCAAAGAGAGAGAGAGAAAGAGAGAAGCAAAAGAAAGAGAGAGAGAAGAGAAGAGAAAGAAAGGATAGAGAGAGAGAAGGCAAAGAAAGAGAGAGAGAAGAGAAGAGAAGAGAAGAGAAGAGAAGAGAAGAGAAGAGAAGAGAAGAGAAGAGAAGAGAAGAGAAGAGAAAGAAGAAAAAGAAAGAGAGAAGCGAAAGAAAGAAGGAGGGGGGGGAGAGAGAGAAGAGAAAGAAAGAAAAGAGAAAGAGAGAGAAGTGAAAGGGAGAAAGAAGGAAAGAGAGAAAGAAAGAAAGAAAGAAAGAAAGAAAGAAAGAAAGAAAGAAAGAAAGAAAAAGAAAGAAAGAAAGAAAAGAAAGAAGGAAAGAGAGAGAGAGAGAGAGAGAAGAGAAAGAAAGAAAGAAGGAAAGGGAGAGAGAAGAGAAAAAATGTAAGAGAAGAGAAAGAAAGAAAGAGAGAGAGAGAGAGAAAAGAAAGAAAGAGAGAATAGAAAGAAATAGAGAGAAGTGAAAGGGAGAAAGAAAGAAGAGAGAGAAATGGGGAAAGGGTTATAGAAGAGAAAGAAAGACAGACAGAAAGAAAAAATAGAGAGAGAGAAAGAGAGTGAGAGTGAAGACATGGGGAAGAGTGAGATAATGGAGTAAGGCTGGCCATACATTATGCAATTATAATATGAGGTCAAACCTAAACACTTTCAAATTGTATGCAATCAGGCAGGCTGTTGCAGTACATAGTCAAAGGTAAATCTAAAGAAATTGAATAAGAGTTTTGTATAATGTATAGCCAGCTTAAGAGTGATAGAAGAAAAAAGGAAGGAAGGAGAAAAAAAGAGATAGGGAATGGGGGAGACAAAGAAAGAATAGAGAGGAAAGAAAGGAAAGAAGGAAAGAGAAAGAAAGAAAGAAGGAGAGAAAGAAAGAAAGAAGGAAAGAGAAAGAAAGAAAGAAAGGGTGATTGAGGAAACAAAGAAAGAAAAAAAGGAAGGAAGGAGAGAGGAGAGGAAAGAGAGATAGGGATGGCGGAGATAAAGAAAGAATAGAGGGGAAAATGTTATAGAGGAGAGAAAGAAAGCGAGAGAGATACAGGGGGGGTTGAAGAATAGAGGAAAGAAAAGAAAAAGAATAGAGAGTGAAAAGAAAGAAGTGAAGAGTGAAGAAAGAGTGAAAGGGAAAAAAAGAAGGAATGAGGAAAGAGAGATAGGGATGGAGGAGATAAAGAAAGAATAGAGGGAGAAGAGAGAAAAGGAAAGCGATAGATGAAACATAGAATAAAGAGAAAAGAAAGAAAGGATAGAGGAGAAAGAGAAAAGAGAGGGAGATAATGGGGAAAGGGTTATAGAGCGAAGCGAGAGAACGGGTGGGTGGGGGTGAAGAAAAAGTGGGAAAAGAAAGTAAGAGCGAGAAAATGGAGAAAGGGTGATAGAGGAAAAAAGGAAGGAAGAGAAGAAAGAGAGATAGGGATGGAGGAGATAAAGAAAGAATAGAGGGGAAAGAGAGATAGAGGATAGAAAGATAGAATAAAAAGAAAAGAAGGAATAGAGAGAAAAAAGATAGAAAATAGAGAAAAAATGAAGGGGAAAGAGAGAAGATAGGAATGAAAGAGAAGAGGGAGACAGAGAGAGAAGTGAGGGACAATACAGAAAGCAGTCTCATGTAAAATGCCTGCAGTTTCTGCCAGCTTTCTGCAACATTACATTCCCTGATTATTATGTGTGGCCCTTTGGTGATATCAGGGGCCACACTTGAGGTTCCCTATATCATGTAAGATGACCACCCCTGTCTTCGGCTCTTTTACAGCCAAGTAGGTTTCCCTTTAAACTAAACAGTGTGGAATTTCTGCCTTGAGCACAGCTGCAGCATTCCCTGGACAGTATTAGCAGCTCCCAGATTACTTTCACTTGTTGCCCTAAGCCAGATTTTAAAATTCTATGATGCCCACCTAGTTTAAAAAAAAAAAGAAGAAGAATCCTGTAAGGTGATATATTCATACGAAGTAAAGGAGAGAAAAATCCATTTAGACTAAAAGGCTGACCTCCTAATGGCTGCAGATGTAGCGTATCCAAAGTTTTCAGCAATCATAACCTCTTTCATGAGCTTCAATTTTCTGACTGATCTTTTCCAGCTCCACAATATGTTTACCCCCCTGCACATATGGCTCTGCTAGAGGATTAACATTTAAGTCAATTGCTAGCATTTCATTCCAAGAATCGCAATGGCAGGGAAGAGAGAAAGGCGATTTAGGAAGGTCACTTTTCACCCGCTAATATGGAACACACGCAGAGCGCCCGAGATGGAACTGTTCAGGTCCCTTCCAGGTGTCCACGCAGGAGACAAAGATGTTCCATTCCTGTAAATGAGTTTAGAAGCCAACGCTTCCATCACCGAGCTATAGGCTTATAAGTCATGCAGTGACACCTTAATGTACAGGGTGTATAGGATGCATACAGATACATAAAAACCTAACATAATAAGCAGCCAGCCAAGATCCAGCCTAGCAGATACTAACTCATAGGAAAAGCAGCCACAGGCTTGTTAAAGGCACAACCTGAGCCAAATGTAAAGCAAATTTCCAGCCAAAATAACAAGATAAAATAGCACATTAAAAAATAAGAAACAAACCCGCATTTTGCTTTTCTTTGTTTTAATGTACTCCTTTAATTTAGAGCTTTACTGTGCAATACTTTTTTTCTGCCACTAGATGACCTCAGTCTGATGGTCAGCTTCAACCAACCCACTCCCTCTGGGTCCAGGTCTTCCAGGAACCCACCCCCAGCCTACTTCTTGTAACACATGCACTGGTTGGCTCCTTGTATTGCTTCTTCCCCTCGCACTCCAACCCTGCTGCACAGGGTCTGATACCATATCACATTCACGTATTTACAGTGTTTGTATTTAAAGTGGTTGTAAAGGCTGCAGTCTATGCATTAAGGTGAAAAAAAAAACCTTTAGTGCTGCATGTGCCCCCCCCCCCTTATACTTACATGAACCAGATCCAGCAATCTGCACGAGAGCAGTATCTCTCCCGGCTCTGTCCCTCCTCATTGCAGATTCTCCTGACATGCGAATTGGATGCCAAAGGGAACCCACATCCAATTTGCATAGGTGTGAACCCAGCCTCAAAGTGGAACTCCAGTATTGCCGACGTTGCCAGGATCATAGTGAACTTACCCGCTTTTGTTCTGTAGATGTTAATGCAGACCTTGCTACCCTCTTAGACAAGTTGGTATTCTTAGAAGGATGATCTGCCTTTGCAGTATACACCCGATCAGTTTGCACCCAATGTTGCAAGAAAAAAAAAAGTTGCAACCCACGGCATTGGAACAAGAGTCTTTCAGTGTATCTACCTAAATAATAGGGATCCCCGTAATTTGACTTCAAGCTATGTGCTGATGACTGTGAAAAGCAATGAGCCCACCAAAGAAGAAGTTGGCTTCTCCTTGCAGTCTCAGCCAAATACACAGAGTTGTGTTCCCATAGCTGCAAGGAATTTTACATTTGTGTTTTTAGTTTCAGAAAACAATGCTTGGCTGCAGCTTGGTATGCAGATATACAAACGTGTGGACTATTCAATTAATTCAGGAGGGAAATCCATCTCAATTTACATTCTGTGTTCTCGGACTTTTGATATTCATCCAGGTATTTCCTAAAGTGGATGTAAACCCTAACAATGAATTTCTCTTACTTCTTCCCTTTCTGTCCGCTATATATACCAGCCAACGTTTTTTGTTACATCGGTTTGATAAGTGCAAAAAATACCCATAGATTTTGTCCCAAAATCTTGTGAACAGATAACTTGCTGTGCTCTCTGCCGGTGCACAAGGTGGGGTTATGGAGACGAGGGAGGAGAAAAGAAGAAGAGATTATGGAGAGGAGGAGAGGGGAGGATATAAAGAGGAGGGGATATGGAGATGAGGAGTGCAGGAGGGGCTGAAGAGCAGTTATGGAGAGGAGGAAGGCAGAGATGAGGAGGAAGGCAGAGATGAGGAGGAAGGAAGAGATGAAGAAGAGGGAGGTGATGAGGAGGAGGGAGGTGATGAAGAGGGATTATGGAGATAAGGAAGGAGGGATGAAGAGGAGAGGTTATAGAGATGTGGAATGGAAAGTAGATGAGAAAAAGGGGTTATGAAAATGAGGAAGCAGATAAAGAAGGGGTAGGAGATGAGAAAAAGAGGTTATGGAGATGAGATGAGGAAGAGTTATGGAAATGAGGGAAAAAGTGACGAGGAGGAAAGGGGTTATGTAGATGAGGAGCGAGCTGTGGTGATGAGAATAGGAAGGTGGAGATGAAGAGGGATTATGGAGATAAGGAGGGAGGGATGAGGAGGAGAGGTTATAGAGATGTGGAAGGTAAAGTAGATGAGAAGAAGGGGTTATGGAAGTGAGAGAACAGATAAAGAAGGGGTTGGAGATGAGAAAAAGAAGTTATGGAGATGAGGAGAAAGGTTATGGAAATGAGGGAAAAAGTTATGGAGATGAGGAGGAAAGGGGTTATGACAATAAGAAGAGAGGAGATGAGGAGGAAGGAATAGATGAGGAGGGGGAAAGAGATGAGGAGGGGTTGTGGAGATGAGGAAGGCGGAGATGGGGAGGGGGAAGAAATGAGGAAGGGTTATGGAGCTGAGGAGGGGGGAGGAAATGAGAAGGGACTATGGAGATAAGGAAAGAAGGATGAGAAGGAGAGCTTATAGAGATGTGAAAGGGAAAGTAGATGAGAAGAATGGGTTATGGAAATGAGGAGGCAGGGTTATGGAGAAGAAGAGGTTTTGGGAACGAGGAGGAGCGGAGGTGACGATGAGTTATGGAGATTTAGGGGTTAGTACTGGACGACACTGGTCAGTCTTTCTCCACTTTTTTACTCCATAGAAACTTTAATGTAAAAGAATTATGGAGATGAGGATGAGAGGTTTTGGAAATGAGAAGGGGAAAGGAAATGAAAAGGGATTGATAATAATTTGATTATGGAGATGAGGAGGAGATGTTATGGAGATGAGGAGATGTGGTGATTAGGAAAGGGAGGTGGAGATGAAGTGGGATTATGGAGGTGAGGATAGGGGGGATGAGGAGAGTTTATGGAGATGAGGGGGGAAGGGTTGAAGAGGGGTTATGGAGATGAGGAAGATGAAGATGAGGAGAAGGGGGGAAAAGATAAGGAGAAGATACGATTATGGAGATGAGGATTTCCTAAGCAACCTCAGTACAGAAGTGCTGTAATTACATTATCCCTTTAAATAGTTTTCAGGTTTTAGGGAACCCTTGCTAAAACAAATTCCTTTGGGGGTCAGTAATAAAAATGACCCTTACATTGGTGGTCAGTGGGATGCCACCTAAAAAGATCAATGGTGTCAAGCCACAGTCTCAAGTGGCATTGTACCCTGAGACCATGCAAGCACCATCAGAAGGGAGGCCAATCAAGGAACCCCTAGCAACCTTAAGGATGCACAGAGAACCCTGGTTGAGAATGGCTTACCTCGTATGTCGAACTTTATTAGTCCCCATCCCTAGCTGTTTGAAAGCCAACATTATTCTGGAATAGTCCTGCATTTACAAACAGCAGCCGTGGCTGAAATGGTTCGAAACCTAGAAATCTTTAACATAAAATTTCTTCACTTTCTTCAGAAAATGTAAAAGATAAAAAAAGTATTATTATTTCAAGAATTATTATTGTTATTATTATTATTTATTAATAATAATAATAATAACAATACTAATAATGGTAGTATATTATAATAATTATTTAAAAATATTATTTATTATTATGATTTTTTTTATTTTATTATTAACCCAAAGGAGGAACCACCTAACCCCCCCCCCCCCCTTCGAGAATTTAGAAAAGCGTTCCAAACTCTCCATAAATGAGCCTGACACCGGGACTTACACAAGAATAATAGCTCAGCGGAGACACGGAAGGTGAGCTATTGCACATTCCCAAACAGGGGCGAGCCTCCCCTGGCCCTATTGATTCAATAAGATAGTGCTTTAAAATGGGCCCAGGAAATCAATGGTCCCGATCTGACACATCTACTACAATTATAAACAACGTTTTAATGCAAACGTGAAAATGAAATACTTATTTGTCTTGTTGCTAGGTAACGCTTGTTACATTTATCATTATCCCTTTGAAACCCTTTTCAGCTTTTTTTTTTTTTTTTTTTTTTTTTACTTTCTTTCTAAAAGCAGTCATCAAGTGTAACTTCAGTTCTTTTTTTTCCCTGTAAACTGATGTTACTATGTAATTGCCATACCGGTCATTTTGTAATTTATTGTTTCTAAACTTCCAATTTTCATCTGCAGACATTTATGATTTCTATAACTGACAAAAAAACTTTAATGCAAAGAAGATAAAAATAAATAGACCATTAACAGATTTTGCTGCAGTATTCAACTTTATTCCAGAAATTTGCCCCGCAGGACTTTCTCCTGTCACTAGATGTCCGAGGCAAGTATTATTCAATACACTTCATCCCGGACCAACCCCCAACCTGTGACTGGACAGTGCAAGGAGAAGCAGCACAGTGATGAGCTCACTCTGCTCTTTCCTTCTATCAGCATGCTTCTTGTCAGCACATGAACTCATTGTGCAGCTTCTTCCTTTCATACTCCAGCCCTGCTATACAGGGGCTGCAAATTGAGGTCTTTACACTGCTTGTATTTAAAATAAAATACATTTAATAATGTATTGATAATTACAGAGCTGTATTACTGGGTGTCTTTTATCTCTGCCTAGAATTCAGCTTTATATTGTTTTTTTTTTCCCTCTGCAGTGTAAAGAGTCAGATTTTTCCAGGTTCTTCTCCCATTTAGCAGTAACTGGCTATGTACAAAGCGTAAGGTTATAATACATGCAGCCTGTTGCATTAAGTATGGCATCCCCGGCATGCTCTTATCTGAAGGTGCCAGTGCAGTAATAGCAGCTCCCTATTTTAGAAATATATGTTTATAAATATCAGCAGCTTTGTCCAATATCTACATGACAAACGTTAAAGCTGACCTCTCCTGGACTGAAATGGCTTCCTCTGATTTTACTGCACACTGTGAGCTTCTCACAAAGTCTATTAGAAGCTGCAGAAAGTCATCTACCACCTGTCTAATTTCCTGGCTGTAGGATGTCCAGCATCAGCTAACTCTTTACTCCCCAGCCTGACTGTCCCTGACCCGCCCCTTCCATTCATTGGATTTCAGTTTAGTCCATTAACCCAAAAGGGATATCATCAAAACACAACAAAAAGTGGATGTATAAAGTCCATGTATAAAGATGGTATCTAGATAGAGATAGAATTGAATCCAGGCTGGACACCGTCACCTCTAACACCACCACACACAGTGTTAGGAAAGAGACACTTTACCAGAGGTTTCTGGCGGTTTCCGCGGTGGTGCAAGCGCCTGTGCGCATTCACACGCGTCCATGCACGCGCCGGAAACAATGTCATTTAATCCCTGTGCTCCCAGCAGCAAGTGCTGTCCGTTCTACAGCGTCTGTGACCTGTGAGCCCCAGCTCAAACTATCTGTTCCTGTATTACTCCGCTTCCTGTTGACCCGGCTTGACCTGACCTGTTGTTCTGCTGCCTGCACCAACCCCGGCTATCCACGACCATCCAATTGTCTGCTGCCTTTGTACTTCTGCTGCCCGCCTGTTAACAAACCTTGCTTGGACTTGACCATCCTTTTGCCTGACCCATCTGTACCGCACTACCTGCCTGTTGCCGACCCAGCCTGCACGACCATCCCTCTGATCAGCACGACCATCTGGATCATCACATCATCATCAGTGACCATCCAGCCCTCGTGACATCCCGCACTCTTGGACTTCTATCTACCCTACCAGAGGTCCTTGAATCGGGTGCACAAGAGTGGTTGTTCCCTGCACAAGACAGACTCCACCACCAGGACCATGACATACAGCCTCTTATGGAAAAGAATTGACCCCCTTGTTACAGGGGGTCAAACATGCATGTATTAGATCGTTGGTGACCTCCAGCAGAAGTCCCCTCATCTGGTATCTCCTGAACAGGGTCTCCAAATCCCAGTATCAAGGATCTCCCATTAAAATATACAGGTCCACAGCATGTGTCTCTCCTGTATAAATATGGCGGCCTCACGCCTCCCACTCCTTCACCAACATGGTGACTCCTCCCCTTCCAGTTCTTGACTACAGTGAACAGCATGTTGACGAGGAGGGAAAGGAGGAATCAGGGAGGGCAAAATATAAGCAGATTAAACTTCAGTTTTAAATTACTTTTAAATAAAGTTTATATCTGTCTGAAATGTTTGTCAAAAGTGTGCGGACTCCGCTTTGCTCATCAGGAAATGACCCGCTGATCCCCACCGAGCAGGCGGATGACAGATCCGTCTCCGCTCACTGTGCAGAGACGGATCTCTCAAAGCCCCGCTGTCTGTGATGTAAGGATGAGCAAAAATGTCATGTTCTGGAGCCTTAGAGAGAAAATTCTGTGATATAAGGACAAGCTCAAATTTCATTTTCTGGTGCCTTCAGAGCATAGGCTGAGATATAAGGATGAACTCAAATCTCATGTACTGGAACCTTCAGAGCATACGGTAGCCTGTGATATAAGTTGGGATCTCATGTGCAGGAGCCTTCAGTGGAAAAGCTGTGACTGGAGGTTGAGCTGGGATCTCCTGTGCTTTCAGAGAAAAGGTTGTGATATAAGGATAAGCTCAGATCTCATGCTGGAGCCTTCAGAGAAGACTGTGATATAAAGTTGAGTTGGCATCTTATATGCAGGAGCCTTCAGAGGAAAAGCTGTGGCTGGAGGTTGAGCTGGGATCTCTTGTACTGGAGTCATCAGAGCAAAGGCAGCGGCAGGAGAAAGCACTGGGATCTTAGCTGCTAAGGCCTTTGGATTAAAGAGCCCTGCAAAAAAAATGAGCTGGGATCTCAAGTTCAGAACAAAGACTGTGGAAGTGAGCTGGGGTCTTGTGCTAAGGCCCTCAAAAAAGGCTGTGATATAATCAGCTGGGATCTTATGTGCAGGAGCCTTCAGAGAAATGGCTGTGGCAGGAAAATAAGTTGGCAACTCATGTGCTGGGGCCCTCAAATAAAAGGCTGTGGCAGGAGAATGAGATTGGGTCCTATGCTAGAGCCTTCAGATCAAAGGTGTGTTATAGGAATGAGCAAGAATGTGAGGATATAAGGATGAGCTAGGATAATTTCTCTGGAGTCTCCAGAGAAATGCTTGTGACAGGAGGTTGAACTCATGTGCTGTAACCTTCAGATGTAAGGCACCTGCAGAAAAGTGAGCTGGGATCTCAGGTTCAGAGCAAAGGCTGTGATCTGAGCTAGCTAGGGTCTTATGTGCTAGAGCCTCCTAAGCAAGGTTACTACAAGAGACTGAGTTAGGAATTCTGAAGTCTTCTAAGCAGAGGATGTCACAGGAAGCTGAGTTTGGAACCCATGAGCCAGAGCCTTCTGTGCAGAGATTGCCACGGGAGGCTGAGTTTCAAACTCATGTGCTGTAGCTTTCTGAGCAGAGGTTGACACAAGAGGGAGAGTTGGGAACTCATGAGTTAGAGTCTTCTGAGCAGAGATCACTACAAAAGGCTACGTTGGGGACTCATGAGCTGGAGCCTTCTGAGCAGTGGTTGCCAATTGAGGATGAGTTGGCAACTATAGAGCTGGAGATTTATAAACAGAGATTGCTGCAGAAAGATGAGTTTCAAACTCATGAGCTGGAGCCTTCTGAGCAGAGGTTGACACAGGAGGCTGAGTTGGGGACTCATGAGCTGGAGTCTTCTAAGCAGAGGATGCCACAGAGGCTGAGTTGGCAACTAATGAGCTGGAGGCTTCTAAACAGAGATTGTTGCAGAAGACTGAGTTTTGAACTCCTGAGCTGGAACCTTACAAGCATAGGTTGTCACAGGAAGAACCCATGAGCCAGAGCCTTTTGCGCATAGATTGCCACAGGAGGCTGAATTGGGAACTCATGAACTGGAGGCTTCTGAGCAGCGATCACTACAAAAGGCTGAGTTGGGGACTCATGAGTTGGAGCCTTCTGAGCAGAGGTTGCTAATTGAGGGTGAGTTGACAACTAAAGTGCTGGAGGCTTATAAACAGAGATTGCTGCAGAAGGTTGAGTTTCAAACTCATGAGCTTAAGCTGAGCAGAGGTTGGCACAGGAGGCTGAGTTGGGGACTTATGAGCTGGAGTCTTTTAAGCAGAGGTTGCCACTGGAGGCTGAGTTGGGGACCCATGAGCTGAAGCATTCTGAGCAGAGGTAGCCAACGGAGGCTGAGTTGGCAAATAATCAGCTGGAGCCTTCTGAGCAGTTTGCCAACTGTCACAGGAGAGTAAACTAAGAACTCTGGAGGTCTGGAGCTGGAGAGTTCAGAGTAGAGGCTGTAGCAGAAACACAAGGTGGGACCCTCAGCTGGAGGTCAAGCAAGGATGTCAAACATTGGAGTTTTCTGTGTAAGCACTATAGCAGATGGGCAGAGCTGAGAAAGTACTTTAAAGCCTTCCAAGTAAAAGCCATGGCAGGAGCCGGAGTTGTAAAGTCGGCTACAAAGTTCTCATTGCTGGAGTCCCCGAGACATTTAAGAAGTCAGTGGGTGATTCAGGCTAACAGAGTACACTTATAAATAAAATATCAGTTTTGGGGAGCCTAACCCTTAAACAAAACACACCAAGTGAACCGCAATTCATCTTCAGATCTTTGTAGACTTTCAAGGGAGCTCCACATTAATGATTACATTTGCTGGGCATGTTTAACATTCTGGAAAACATGCGTACTATTTAGTAATACGGCTTCAAATGAATTCCGAACCCAGAAAATATTATAGTTTCAAAAATCCAAACTCCCTCTGGGTTCCCTTTTAAAAATCAAAGTAGCAGTTCCGTTGCCGGTGCATGAAATTATAAAGTGGATTTATGGGCAATGCATACAAATAATGTTTGCATAAATTTAATTTGTAGCATAAAGTCGAAGAGTAAACAAAAGGGCAATTTAGAAAATTATGGAAGACAGGAAAGGCATAGAATCCGAGCGGCAATCTCACATCAGGAAGGTGGGAGAGGGAGAAGTGATGGATGCTTATCAAGAGATCATGCCAACAAATAATTACACCAAATTAGTCAAAAGCAAAATTCAGGCGCTTTTTTAAAGGTGTAACATAATTTAGGAAGAGTTACGTAGGCGACCACAAACGGGCTTGTTCCAGGGCAGCAACTGAAGGCCTAGAAGGCACAGCCAAGCAATTAGCATTTTCAGAAAGAGGTCAGCAACAGCAGTCCCTGCATTTGTCTGATGACAGGTTCCCTTTAAAGCCTCTTCCCATATTCTCGCCTTTAACACCATGAATTTTTTAAAGCAGATTTTGGAAATATTGTTTAATGCCTCCGAATTTTAAGGACATTATAAAGATTGATGCTCTGGGAGGAAAAAAAAATGATTTTTCTTTTTCGTGTTTACAATGCTTCCCGAAATACCATCCCTATTTGTCGCTTTTATGTTACTCAGCGCCGACTGGTAATATATATACGCGATGTGAGACGCGGTTTAATGGCGGCGTTATTTTGTCTCGCGTGACGCACGAGCCACAGTAAAGGCAAAGTCAGCTAAGACCGGGAAACTGATTGCGTGGCAATGAAATCGTGAAGTGTTTTAATCAACATTTTTATTGGTAATTCTTTTTATTATGAAGATGTGATGATTTTTCTCACTCGCTGCCTTAAAATGAACATATTGGGATGTTAGGAACGGCGATTAAAGTTGCCTTGTTTCATTGTTAATTGCATCATACGCAAAACGCTTCATATCATAAAGTAAAAATTGTCTTTTTTTTTTTTTTTTCTTGAAAATGTAATTTTGCTTTTCTTTCTGAAAATTTGTTCTTTTATTTATTTATTTATTTTTTGTTAGTGAAACATTTGGAAGATTTGAAACTCTGATCTAATAATGAGTTTCCCCTGCATGCACACAGACTT
Organism: Glandirana rugosa; assembly: GCA_018402905.1. Classification (NCBI taxonomy): domain Eukaryota; kingdom Metazoa; phylum Chordata; class Amphibia; order Anura; family Ranidae; genus Glandirana; species Glandirana rugosa. Next base: position 1,630,598 of record BLSH010258666.1, on the reverse strand, counting down.
CTTTTTAGGACAGAAATCATCTATTCAACAATAGATCATTACATGTACCGTAATTTTCGCTCCATAAGACGCACCTGACCATAAGACGCACATAGGTTTTAGAGGAGGAATACAAGAAAAAAAATATTCTGAACCAAATGGTGTATTAAAATATTTACCAGTGCCCATGAAATACATCCTGACCAGTGCCCATGAAATACAGCAATACCAGTGCCCATGAAATACAGCCATACCAGTGCCCATGAAATACAGCCATGCCCATACCAGTGCCCATGAAATACAGCCATACCCATTCTAGTGCCCATGAAATACATCAATACGGGTGCCCATGAAATACAGCAATACCAGTGCCCATGAAATACAGCAATACCAGTGCCAATGAAATACAGCCTGACCTGTGCCTTACCACACAGAGATGACAGGGAGACGCTGACAAGGATACAGATTGGAATTTCCTGGCGCCCACTGTAATGATGTCATCAGACATCGCCTGTCACTCAGATAGAAGACAGAGCAGCCCAAGCGGCCACTGCGGCAGTACTCCATTTGGCCACTGGGGCTGATCTGTATTCTCTCTGTGTCAGAGTAACAGGCTCAGGCTGGAACTCGGCAGCGCTTATCGGAGTCCGGGAGCGAATGCGGGCTCCCGGCGTCGACGGGGTTGGCATGGTATATTCGCTCCATAGGACGCACAGACATCCCCCCCCCCCCCCCATCTTTGGGGACGAAAAAAGTGCGTCTTATGGAGGGAAAAATACAGTATCTTTTTTTAAAGCAAGTTTAAGTACCTTAAAGTGGTTGTAAACTAATCTATATACCTAGTGAATTGACTGGCCTCAGGTGATACACAGAGATGAAACAAATCCTCTTACATGTGTTGTATCTGTTTATCTTCAGTCTGAAAGACCAGAATTTATAAGCTTGTGTGAGAGCTCAGAAAAAAAGGGGGCGGAGAGCTGAAGTTACACTCTGCAGAGCTCAGTGAGGAGAACTCTGAGAGCTGAGGCTGTCAATCAGCAGGGGCTCCCTCCCATGTCACCATTTATCCCTTTGTGTCAGGTAAACTTGTCACAAGCTCCATAAAGACATGGATGAGCGAGTTTGGGGTGGAGGAACTTGACTGGCCTGCACAGAGTCCTGACCTCAAACCGATAGAACACCTTTGGGATGAATTCAAGCGGAGACTGCGAGCCAGGCCTTCCGATCCAACATCAGTGCCTGACCTCACAAATGCGTTTCTGTTAGAATGGACAAACATTCCAATAGACACTCCTAAACCTTGTGGACAGCCTTCCCAGAAGAGGTGAAGCTGTTATAGCTGCAAAGGGTGGACCAACTCAATATTGAACCCTACGGACTAAGACGCCATTAAAGTTCATGTACGTGTAAAGGCCAGAGTCCCAATACTTTTGGTAATATAGTGTATTTCGCTGTTTGCCTGGAGTTCAGTTTGCAAGGCCCGGTTTACAATATTTACATATTTTCTATCCTAAGAATGGCTTTTTTTCTGCCTTCAGTAACTCTTTGCAGCTCAAAAGAATAAAAGACAAAAAAAGTGTTTGCTGTGCGGCGCTGTGTGACAGAGAGTAATGGGCTCGACCTTTAATTCATACATGATCCTGTCACACTGTAACAACAAAAGCATCTGGATAAAGGAGTAGGTCATCAGGACGCCCGGTGACAGACACAAAACTGGATGTCTACAAACTTCCAGGAAGACATCTGCCGCGCTGACGGTGGAAATTCTGCTACGCTGAGTTTGTAAATAATTAAAGCCGAACTCAAGACAGATGTACAAAACATATTCCTTAGCTCGTTAAACTGTATCTTAACTCAATCACTAAAATAAAGCTTTTATATGTTAACAAAATTCAAAAGTCATTTTTAAAATTTGGAAATTTGTAGCTTTCTTTAAAATAATACCTGGTGATCCTGCCATGTCCAGGCACTTCCTGTTACCGGGTGACAACGTTCTGTCCCTGTCTCCCAATTGTGCCCTGGCATTGTCACCCTGTCACAGGTGTTCTGATGGAGTCTACAGGTGGCCATTTCAACACAGGCATGGGCCACTGTTGTCACCATCAGGAAACCCATTTTGGAAAATTTCATGCACGCATCATTGGAGTGCATGTGGACAAACACTTGTAGCCACGTTGGGTCTACATGTATGCCCTCCAGCATTAAATTGGAAGCTCAGCCTAAAACTAAAATCTCTAAAGCCTCGTACACACATGCCGATTGTTGGACAACCGAACGTCCAACTGTTGGCGGTTGTGTCTAGCGTACTGACGGCAGTCAAGTAATCAGCCAACAAAGCCGAACGTAGTGATGTTTTACGAGCGTATAAAGAGGAAGCTCAGGCGGGGGGGGGGCATAATTTTAAGGTCATCCATGCTCTGCCCCTTTTCGACAATGTCATTATTACATTATCACGGTCAGAGACTGCGGACATGGTACAGGTGATGGTCAGAGACTGCGGACCTAGTACAGGAGATGGTCAGAGACTGCAGATATAGTACAGGAGACGGTCAGAGACTGCAAACATGTTACAGGACTTGGTCAGAGGCTACAGACATAGTACAGGAGATGGTCAGAGACTGTGGATATGGTACAGGAGACAGTCAGAGACTGCGGACATAGTACAGCTGACGGTCAGAGACTGTGGACATGGCACAAGAGACGATCAGAGACTGCATACATGGCCCAAGAGACTGTCAGAAACTGCATACATGGCTCAAGAGGATAAGGACCTAGTGGGGAACCCCCAATCCGATCCCTGACTCTGGGGGGGGGCAATTGCCCCCCTTTGCCCCTACCTGCGGACGCCCATGAGCTCAGGTGAATGTGATTTGTGAATTAGGAACACAGGTTTACATGACCGGACACTTCCTGGATTCCGAGCATGCATGTTTGCACTTCCAACTTTTTGTTGGGCCAACTTCTGTACACACGAGCCAACAATTGGCCAACTCCTTGTTGGCCAACAAAAGTTTTCTAGTCTTGTCAGCCAACTTCTGTTGGACAATAATTGGGAATTTGCTGTTTGATCGTACATACTAACGGTTGGATTATCGGACAACAGGCTGTTGGACGACCGTTGTTGGCCAATCATTGTACGGCCTTAAATCTACTGGCAGCCACAATCTAAGACTAGCCTATCTAACCCTGTAAAGCAAAAACCGCTATGGATTTTTGGATGCGATGGAGACCGGATTGGAGTGGCTTCAGGAAAGGTATGTATAGCGATTTTTGCTTTACAGTGCTAGATAGGTTAGCCTTGGAATGTGGTTGCCAGTAAATTTGGAGATTTTAGTTTTAGGCGGAACTTCCACTTTAACTGCACATCATTGCTCTGTGCTGCCAAATTAATAGGGACAACAGTGAACCATACCTGTGAAATGTATGTTGGCATAGCTGCTTGTAGTCTCCGCTAGGGGTGCAAGTAAAGGGCAAACAATTTTCACTTCATAGTAGGAAGGGTCTGAACAAGAATCTCCATGGCAAGACCACCAGGGATTCTTTTAATGTAAGATATAAAAAGGAGGGGGCTGGATGAAATGTTGCTCCAGGCACAGTGTTTTCATGGGGGGTGGGCAACCTCCCTGTTGCCAGGACCGCAGACTGGCAGTAGACCACCTGTTTTAGATTGCTGAGCGTTCTGGCATGGAGAACTGCTGTGTTAGGCATCATGAGGAGGTCTTGTAGATCAATTCATCCCCTGGTGCAGATCTGCCATTAATATGGACATCCCGTAGTTCCTCTCCGTGGTCATGTGACCAATCACATGAAAGGAGGAATTTTATCTTCCCAGCAGTGAATGTACTAATAGCAGATCTGCAGTAAGGGGGGAAAGGAAATATCTGCAACATTTAGTCCACCCTGTGACCCCTCCCCCCTGCCCACTGAGGGCCTCCAGCCAGGTGCAGATACCCTAACCTCCAAAAGAACCCTCTAGCTCTCATTGTGCCCCCATGTACCCTAGAAACCTCCAGAGTGCCTCTCAGCCCCCTACAGTGACTTCCAACCTACCACAGTTCCCCTTAGCCTGTTGCAGAATGCAGATAATTATGATATAATGCACATAACAAATGCATCAAACCTAATTCTTTTACTACCCACATATTATACATTTCACACTCAATATACATTTAAACCCACATTTTTTCTTAGTATGTTGGGAAATGGGGGATGTTTAGCTTAGTGGTGATTAGTGTTTTCAATGAGTCATGCCAGTCCGAACTAGGGTTAAGTTTCTTACATCAGCATTTTCCCATGCAGGAGTTATAGCTTTACAAAGGATTATAAGCTAAAACAGGTAACAAAAGCTTCCTGCTGCAGGGGGATAAGGAAGGGGGGGGGGGGCCCTAAA